>CAUYON010007643.1:0-116886 GCA_963573935.1 Arctocebus calabarensis | reverse complement strand
TTATTACCTCTATTTTAGAGATAAAGAAATTGGAGCTCAGAGAGGTCAAGTAATTTGTCCAAGGTCACACAGCTGGTAAGTGGAGTCAGGATTGCAAATCCAGTCAGCTGAGATCCAGGGCTCACAGTTTTTTGTTTTTTGGTTTTTTTTTGTAGAGACACAGTCTCACTTTATCGCCCTCGGTAGAGTGCCATGGCATCACACAGCTCACAGCAACCTCCAACTCCTGGGCTTAGGCGATTCTCTTGCCTCACAGGGCCCACAGTTTTTTTTTTTTTTTTTTGGAGACAGAGCCTCAAGCTGTCACCCTGGATAGAGTGTTGTGGCATCACAGCTCACAGCAACCACCAATTCCTGGGCTCAAGCGAGTCTCTTGCCTCCGCCTCCCAAGTAGCTGGGACTACAGGAACCCGCCACAACGCCCAGCCATTTTTTTGGTTGCAGCCGTCATTGTTATTTTATGGGCCCAGGCTGGATTTGAATCCGCCAGCTCAGGTGTACGTGGCTGACGCCTTAGCCCAGGGCCCACAGTTTTAACCATAGCATAACCACGCTATGTTTCTCTCAATACAGCCTTGCCCAGAACTCTCCTTGTCTACATCTCCCTGAGTGTGGCGAACCAGGGAGAGAATATGTGTAGAAACCACTATTTGCTCACTCATACATCATAATTTGAACCTACACACAGGTTCCAACAGCTAGCTTACTTTTTTTTTTTTAACTTCTTAAATAAGAACACTTACGTAAAACAAAGTGGTTAAGGGAAAGAAGAAAAATGATGTATAACTCTATCAATTAGACATAACTACTGAAAATATGTTGGTATATATACTTCTAGTCATCCTACAAATTTCTCCAAATTTATTATTATACTTACACTTGAAAAGTTTCCCAGCTCACTGCATTTCCCTCAGTAGCGCCATTTTTAACAGCCCCCAGCATCCCCCGGGGTTTATGTGCAATGATGTATTCACCTAGTTAGGCATTGTTGGGCATTGGTGCTGTGCCCCACTTTTCTGTTACTCAAACTAGTTCTGGGATCACAATTGTATAGCTAAATCTTTATGTGCTCCCATAATTACTTTCTAAGGAAAAATTCCTAGAGGTGGAACCACTAAGGTCAAAGGGCAAATTATATTTATTTAAGAAATTAAAGCTAATAAAATAAAGCGAAGGCAGCCCTGCCCGCCTGCATTATGAACATTTTGCTGATGGCCTGTTGTGACGCATGGGGCTGGCTGCTACCCGTTTCCGATTTGTTTTTTCCTGTCTTCACTCCACCTTTGTCATGTCTGTGTTTTAGATTGTGGCCAAGAAATACCGCAACTATGATTTCCCGGCTGAGATGACAGGCCTGTGGCGGTACCTCAAGAATGCCTATGCCCGGGACGAGTTTACCAACACCTGTGCAGCTGACCAGGAGATCGAGCTGGCCTACGCCGACGTCGCCAAGCGCCTCAGCCGATCCTGAA
This sequence comes from Arctocebus calabarensis, assembly GCA_963573935.1. Lineage (NCBI taxonomy): Eukaryota > Metazoa > Chordata > Mammalia > Primates > Lorisidae > Arctocebus > Arctocebus calabarensis. The sequence continues at coordinate 115,414 of CAUYON010007643.1, read as the reverse complement.
CACAGCCACCATGCCCCGCCCCTGCTGCAGGACTTGATTACTCCCACTGAACTCCGGCTTCACAGACTCCTCTTCCTCATTGCCTTGGAAAACACTTTTTAACTCTGGCCTCATCGCACTGGCATCACTGGAAGGCCAGCCTGCTGTCTTTCACGAAGGTCAGCACCACCCGCGACCTCCTCTCACAGGAAGCTGGCAAGGAGAAGTGACAGAAACAGCCAACCTCTCAGCCTGCCGGCCTGATCTGGGTTCAGCGTATCTGGGGTCAGTCAGTGTCACAGAGCAGACATGTGGGATTGCCACTGGCCCCTTCTGCCAACATCAAAATACCTTCTCAGATGCTTTAGAAACATGTAATAGCTCCTTCTTCATCCTCCTCTTTATCAGTAACTGCAAGGTCAAGGACAAAGCCATCTTCCTTCTTCTTGCAAGAGACCCACTTGCCCTGTTGGAGAGACAAAGAGAGTGACTGCAGGCTGACCAAGCTGGCTGTGGGCTTGTTGGATATCTGGCACACATACCTTCAGTCACTTGCTGCTTCCAGCCTTCTGTCATTGGGCACTGACGGCCAGGTTGGAAGGTCACTTCAGACACATCGTCCGATGTTGCAATGCTGTTGTGCACCTGGTTAGCCGCTGCCCCTACTTTTCAAGCAGTCCAGGCCTTGCCAGAAAAGGAAATTGACATGCAATTCCAAACAGAGTGACTGGGAATGGGAAGGGAGGGAGCAGTGTTGATGCCAAAAGGCCCCCAGGGGTCTACCTGCCAAGGGGTTTGCTTGCTTAGGAGTAGTTGTTTCAGTGGAGATTACAAGCCTGGATTAGACTGTGCTATGGGTGAGTGGCTTTGGTCTATGAGAAAGCAGATGGGAGTGAGAGGAAGGCTGGGTGGAAAGGGGTTCTTTGTGAACCCTGATGTTCCCTGGTCCACAGTCTTCTATCACGATGTAAGGAAGTCTTGGGCCAGTGATGTCATGTAACTACCAACCTTACGGTCAGAACCCAAGAATTGGCCAAAATGTCTTCCACTCTCTCTAAGTTGCTCCTGAATGGGGGTGCGTAGGTTGGATGCTCTCAGGTAGCCACTACTGGCTGAGTCAGCTGCAGCCTCAAATGAGCAAGAGATGCTTTCAGGAGGTGGCACTATCATCGATACCGTAGGAAGAAAATCCATGGGCTTTTCGGACCAGGAAACCACGTGGTGTGAAAGCAAAGAAAAATATGTACCCACCCGGGTTAATTTTCCTACCATCGGACTTGCCTACCAACTGCCAGATGATAAAGGGATTCTTTTAAGCTAATATTTCACTCTTTCGTCCTTCTCCTGGAGGTTCGCCTCCTTAGACACTTACCCTGCCCTAGTGCTGGGACCTGGACAGAGGAAACTAGGAAAGAGGAACTAATCATCAGCTCCCTGTCCCAGGGAACACGGGGAGAAAATCCCCCCGGCACTGGCCCTCACCTCCAAAAGCCCTTCTTTCTGTATTCCTGTCGGTGGAGGGTGAGGCTCCCAAGTACCGGAAAGCCCCTGGACTTGGCTCATTTCTCAGAGAGGGGAGGACAGCACGGGTCCTTTCCACAGAAACATCAACAACTTCTAACCCAAGCACTCTCTGGACCCACCTCTCTCCAGGGATCTCTGAAGAAAAAAAAATGGCCCATTGATCAAAACAGGGGAGGAGGCAGAAGGCCTCCCAGAGCCCAGGGAGGAAGAGGAAACTTCTCGGTAGGACACTTTATAAGCCCTAGAACGCTTTGAAAAGGCAGAATGAGTCGATTCATTTTCACCTCTAATGGAACCTTTTCAGGTCTCCCTGGAAACTTTGCCTCTGGAGATGTTTAAAAAGGAGAACTGGTAAGGAAACAGGCCTTTTTACTGGAGGGAAAAGCCCCAAACTGGCCTCTTGGGGGAGGAGGGCTCAAATGATCCCAAAGGCCTTTTAATAGTGTGAAATCCTGTTGTACTCAGAAATCCTTTTCCAAATTCCCTGAGATGGACAGTTGGGCTGTTCAGGAAATACATCTGTGAAGCATAGCCAACCGTGGCAGAGAAAACAGAACGGGGCTCGAGGGGGAGAGCTGCACCCCAGAAGGGCTGGCAGGATATTAGGGACTCTGATTTGATATTCAGAATTCAGCAACTGGCAAGTCTTTAAAAACAGGCCAAACAAAATCAATATTGTTGTTTCTAGATGTTCCTTCTAAGATTGAGCTAGTTTTACATAAATAACAATATTAAGGCACTGAGGGGGGTGTGTGGTAAGATCAATTATAATCATTTTAAAGAGAGAAAGGAGTTATGGAAGGGAGGCTCTTCAGCTACTTAATTCAGAAGTATCTTTGTATTTCAGCAGATTATTATGTAATGGAAGTGACTATTAACTGAGAGTTGTATCTTATGACCAGATTTATCATAGTATATTAAATAATAATAATATAACCTTCTATTTTTTTTCAAAAGAGATTTTTCTCCATATCCTTCAGCCTCTCTGAGCTTTGGGTATGACTCACTTGTGCAGCACGCCATGTTTCAGCTACACTGGGCTGAGGTCCTTATATGTCCTAAGAACCAACTCAGGGAGCACTAAGGATTTGCAGTTTGGACCTGTGATCCTAGGAAGGGAGCTAGCCTTGTAATTGATCCAGGAGTACGGATCCTTCAGAAAGATTTTCTATGGCACAGAGTGGGGATTTGTTTGTGCTGAGATCCTATTTTACTAATTTTTTGTATTGATTTCTCTACTTTGACTTCCAAGCCACTTTTTCTGTGGGGTAGCTTAGTGGGAACCAGGCAAAGAAGCCAGAGTCAGACTCAGAATGGCGGAGCTGAATTCACCCCTCCGTTCGGTTCTGCCTGTCTCTGCAGTTGGTCCAGAGAGAAGGCACTGAATAGGAGTTTAGTGCCTGAAACTCTGGCTTGATGCAGAGCAAAGTTTCTTCATCTCCTGACAAAGGGAGTCAACCGTCTGATGAATTCAGAATCACAGACATGAGTGTGACTGTCTTTTAAACAAGGGCTAGAGTCACCTGGCACCAAACAAATGACTTGAAAAGTCTGAAATGCAGTCAATGTGCTTATTGGGCCACATGATCCCAAACTAGTTTTAGCTTCCCAGAAAATGGCCATGTCCTTGGTGCCATATTTGTGCTAGTGGAGCCAGTGAGGATCTTGATCTTTTCATCAGTTTCCTGGGCTGCATTTCCAGGCACCTGCTGAATGAACCAACAGAAGCTCTTCACAGCACCTGTGCCTTGTGGCCACTCTGCAGACAGACAGCACCAAGCATCTTAAAATTGTCACCAGGTGGCTCATGCCTAGAATAGACCTTGACCATCCCAAAAGTCCCAAGAATCAGCAAGACCTGGATAAACAGGATTAAGAGGAAGGCAGAGACAGGAAGGAGCAGATTTATCTAGGGAGAATTTACAATCACTGGGAAAGTCTATGTCTAAAATTAAATTGATTCAGAAGCAGCAGGGATCCAGCAGTGCTTCTGTGATTTACCTCCATGCCCACTGCCCAAGAGTCCCCTCAATCACGTAATGAATCAAGATGCTGGTGTCTCCCTCCTCGGAAAGAGGAAACATTAACTCATGGTTAAAACTAAATTCAATGATTCCCAAGGGATCACTTTTTAAATTTTTTATATGACGTTAAAAAGAATCCTAAGAAAGCATTAGAGAAAGAAGTGTGCATGAGAATCACCTCAATTCCGACCTTAGGAGGACTGAAGTCATCAGGCCCCCCTGCACACAGCCCCATCTTCTATCTGTTTCTCTTTACCACTCAAATCAGACCAATGGGTGCCCACCTTACCAGTGCACCTTCATCTCCTGTGTCAGTGTTCTTTTCCCAGCTTTACTTCAGGATGCTTTCATGTCATCATTAAGTATGATCCAAAGTGTGCATAATTTCATTTAATGTTATTTAAGGAAATAGATCATATTCCCCTTGCAACCGAAAGTAAATAAAACATTGCCTCAATATAAGGTTTGGGCTAATCTATATTTCTATAAAAGCAATCTGTTTTTTTCTTTTTTTTGCAAAACATGCTTTTAAGGATCCAATCAGCTAAGGTATTTTGTGCAGAGTTAGAAATTTCATGATATTGACTATGCAGATATTTAATATTAATATTACATATTAATGTTTGACTTTGTCTTACTTTCCTGGCATTTGGTTGTCCCATTTTATAAGCCGGAGAGTTAACTAATTTAGCTAAAGTTGCCTAGCTTTTGTCAAAAAGCAAGCATCTCATTTTATAAGGACAGTCTAAATGATGGTTACTTGCTTTTCTTAAGACCTTTAACTGTGGTGATAATATAACAAGACTTGGTTTCAAGCCTAAATAAATGTAAAATGCTTTTTAATGAAGATATCACTGAGTGTTTTCCTTATGAATCTGACCAGTTACAAATTTGTTTTCCAGTATCAATTGGTATTGACAGATTCAAATAAAGTGGGTTTATTTTCAAATATTACAAAAGTGGTCATGAGTCTTATTATTTGAGGTAAGGATTTCCTATGCCTTTTTACTTTTTTTGAGACAGACTCTCACTTCGTCATGCTCAGTAGAGTGCTGTGGCATCACAGCTCACAGCACCCTACAGCTTTTGGGCTTAGGTGATTCTCTTGCCTCAGCCTCCCAAGTAGCTGGGACTACAGGCACCCACCACAATACCCAGCTGTCCTACTCCTTTTTATTTATTTATTTATTTAAAGTTTTTTTTTTTGCAGTTTTTGGCCAGGGTCAGATTTGAACCCACCACCTCCGGTATATGGGGCTGGCGCCCTATTCCTTTGAGCCATAGGCACCGCCCCCTGTTCCTTTTAAAATGATAAATATAAATATCTTTCTCCACATAAAGATTATTTTATTTTCCCATTATAAAAGAAAATATGTTCATTCCTCTTAAAAATCAAAAGCAAATAAAAGTGGAAGCAGTGGCTCACCCTTGTAATCCTAGTACTCTAGGAGGCTGAGGAGGGTGATCACCTGAGCTCAGGAGTTCAAGACCAACCTGAGCAAAGGAAGACCTCCCCATCTGTACTAAAAATAGAAAAACCCGCATGGTGACTGGTGCCTGTTGCCCCAGCTACTCAGGGGGCTGAGACAAGAGGATCTCTTGGGCCCAGGAGTCTGAGGTTGCTGAGAGCTATGATGCCATGGCACTCTAGTCAGGGTGACAAAATGAGACTCTGACTCAAAAAAAAAAAAAAAAAGGAGGAAGAAGAAAAGGAAAAGCAAAAAGATTATCAACTAACCATCCAAAATCAACTTTTTAAAAATCAAGGCTTAAAATTCTTTCGTAGTAAATGGGCTAGACAAGAAATTATACTGCTGCTCTTTCATGTTTCTCATTTCCTGTCAATAGTGTCATACCAAGGGCTGGACCAACAGTGGCAGTCTGGGTGTCAGCTAAGGAATACCTTATAATATGTATGAGTTTACTGCTGGCTCTCAGTCACTCAGCCCTGTCAGCGTCCCTGGCCTGAAACCCCTACCTTTAGTGTGGGTTAAAGTTCCCAGGGTCCCCAGAGAGCCTTACCTGAAGCCAACGTAATGCCTGATGGAGACCTTGATAAGTGTTCACATTGCTGAAAGGTGCAAAGGCCTCGGCAGTCTCCTAAGTCCTCCAGGCAGTGTCTTGTTGCTTTGGAGAGGATGAACAACTGACTCTAGGATGAGCCCTGATGGCGCCCAGGGCAGGTACAGCAGATGCTACAGGGGGGCGGTGGTCATCCCTCCATCCTGACTCCCCGTCTTCCTCCAACACAGCTCTCATGGGGTGAGGAGTTCATGGCCCCACTCCTCCTTACTCCCCAGCCTGCATACATCCTGCCACCCCCCTGTGACTCAGGCGAGAGTGAATCCATTCCCATTTCCAGGGGGAAATCGTGGACATCTGAACTGTCCTCCTCCTGTCCTGACCAAGTTCCAGGAGGGATTGTGAGAGCAGATTTATCCAGGAACTTCTGAGAGAGATCCCCTATAGTCAAGAAAGTGACTCCATAAAGTCACTGCCTCTGGATGTGAGTGTGAGGCCTGGCAGTGCCTGTCCCCCCTCTGGGGACAGTGAGGGGCTACCCTGAGGGCACAGGCTGTACACTGCAAAATGAGGCAAGAAACGGGGACAGAACCTGGATCCTTGGTGAGACCACAGAGTTGCTAAATCAACAAACCCTGAAACTGGTCTCGCTCTGGATTTCCTGTTCTGTAATTCATCCCAGATTCTTTGAGAGTGGGTTTGGATTTTTTTTTTTCCACAAGTGGCCAAAGCATTCTAAGTGATACGTCTGCCAAGTTGATTGTTGTTTGGAGCGGCCAGTTGCACCGTCAGACTGCTCTCCCAAGAGGGGTCCTACGCGCCTGTTGTTTGAATCCAGGGGGTCTAAAGGCATGGATAGCACTGGCTACTACACGTGCCTGGGATTGAGGGGAACTGAATCTTGTTCCAGAGAAGCTTCCAAAAAGTGCCCTTAGAAATAAGAGAATCTCTTTATACCCAGAGGTTCTGTGCACTGTGTTTCTTTTATTTTTGTCTAGTAGCTAAGATAGCCAGAGTCCACAGTAAGTTTCACCTGTGGGGAAAGGCATGGGGTACCAGGTTAGAGAGGTAGGAAGCTCAAAATTAAAAAATAGGAGATCTAATTTCTAATCCTAGGACCATCACCAGATAAATGTGTGACCTTGAGTAAGCTTCCTGTCTGGGCCTCAGTTTCCTAAAGGGATTTATAAAGGCCCTTTGTCTATGAAATTATAGAATCTCTGCTGAAGAGTATAAAAGGTTGTTTCAAGTGGAATGACATTTCAACCAACTGGGACATTCGATCTATTAAAGAAGATCTTCTGTGATCTTCTTTTGATACATGGATATTAGGTATTTGTCAACATGGATTTTTTCTTCTGCGGTACATTTAAGGCTATGAGTTGGTGTCAATTCATATCATATCAATGTCCTGTCTAACTACAGTTAAGGAAATCTTCAACTGTATATAATAAACATGACCCTGAGGCCCTGCCATCAGGTTCATTGATTTGTAATTATTTATGGAGAAAGTAAAGCAGAGTCAAATTTTGGAAAGATTTTCAATTAAAAAATGTTTAAAAAGGGCTCCTTTCACTAGAATATCTCAATGCCCCTAGCTTTCTTATCTCTAAATTCCCATAGACCTTGGAGTCTAAACTACTTGAGATGCATGATACAAATATTGTAACAGAGACTAGTTACAACAGAGACTAGTGTAGAATCAAATATTACCCCACCTGCAGGGCAGTGCTTGGTTTCACACCATTCTGTACCCATCTAAAACTGTTTCCTTTGTGTTAGTCACTCCTCACCACCCTTCCCACAACTAAAGACTAAGCTCCTTTAAGAGATGGTGTGTAGATTATCCAATATTTGTACCATGCCTCACCTTCTCTAGCACTCAGCAAATAGTTAATCCTTAAAAATATTTGTTGGTGGTTGACTGGCGAGATCCTGAAGATAGTATTGCAGACTTTGGGGTTCATCAGGGGTCTCACTCTTCATTCCTTCTGGTCCCTAACATGTACTGTACCATAATTCTGAAAATGGAATGATGACAGAGGGCTGAGAACTGTCTATGTTAGTTAAATATGCTTCCAAGATGCTTGTGAAAAACGGACTCTAAAACAGTCTGCTGAAAAAATGAAAAGCTACCTAAATGCTTATTATGTCTTCTGGTTCTGATTAGGCAATAATTTAGTTAGTTATAAGTCAGTCACAAAACTGTGCCCAGATTAGGCATTAGATTTAGAAATGGATTAGAATTGTTGAGGTGAGGATATTCTGAATGCTATTGTCCTGTACTTATATGGCTGATAAGAGTTAAACATATTTTTTTCCTGACAAATCTGTTCATTAGGAAAAATTTTGAAAATACAGATAAAAGAAAAACAATTAGGGCAGCACCTGTGGCTCAAAGGAATAGGGCGCCAGCCCCATATGCCAGAGGTGGTGGGTTCAAACTCAGCCCTGGCCAAAAACTGCAAAAAAAGAAAAAAAGAAAAGAAAAACAATTCAATTATTTCAATAATCCTTCTATCAGGGATAACCACTTTTAAAGACTTCTTCTAATAAGATATAAATACAAATACTTTTTTATTTAAAAAGGACTAATATTTAGAACTATACCTAATATATTTTTTAGTCTCTGTGATGAACAATACAGGGGAAAAGTATATTTTCTTGTTTCCATGCCAAACGATACTAGGAACAGACAAAAATAACTGCTACTTGCTCCAGAAAATACTTGCTTATTTATCACGAACAAAAGCTTGCTCAATCAATGGTAATTGCTCAAGACCTCACTTTACTGTGCCCACAAATTCATCACCTTACTGTGCCCACCAATTTAAAGTTAAATGTCATAAGCTCTACTCAGTCCCAACCAGTTCCCTGCCTTCTAAGACCCACTTTATAATCACTTAGCTGTGGCCTAAAACTCTGTGAATATCCTCCCCTGAATTATCCCTTTTGATATACTACTAAGACTCTGTCAAGATGTTCTTCCTTATTGGAAAAAATCTAATAAGCTTAGCTTTTCTTTGTCAACAAGTTTTTCTATCAGTCATTTTGAGAATTATCAGCTAGTACTCCACATACTTCCTTGTTTTTTTCTTTTTTTTATTGAATCATAGCTGTGTACATTAGTTCAATCATGGGGTACAGTGTGCGGGCACCATATACAATCTGAAATATTTTCATCTGCCTGTTCGATATAATGTTCATGAGATTTTCTCGTTTACTGTGTGAAAACATTTGTGTTCTGCATTTAGTAGGTTTCTCCTGACCCTTACTTCTTAACGGGATTTTTTTTTTAATGGGATTTTTTTTCATTCGTATACCATAAACATATTTCCATGCCATTTTCATCTGTAACATCATTCTTATGTATCATAATTCATTTAACCAGTTCCCTATTATTTTGCCTTGAGGGTCATTCTACTTTTTTTACTCCTATTATCAGCACTATAATTATCCAGATTCTTCACCATCTTCATTTGTCTCTTAGAACAGATCTCTGGAGGTAAAATTGCTAAGGCAAAGGGCATGACTATTTTAAGGCTAAATATGCCTCCAGATTGCTCCAACCTATTGTTTTACCAGCAGAATATGAGTGTTTATTCTCTCACATCAAAACTGTTCTTAAGTTTTAGCATGTTTTTCATTTTTTCTCAAATTGATAAGGGACATATGCCTCATGGTTATCTATTTAACCACTTGTTAAAGATCTTTCTGAAGTGCATAATTCCACTTTCTTTCCTGCCTGTCAGCTCACTCGCTCTCTCTCTTTCTCTCTCTCTCAGATGGAAGTGTGCTAGTGTCTCTCCCTGCAATTTAGTTGCTACAGCACCCATGAGACTGCCACGTTATGGAATTTGAGGCGTATGACCTGGGTCTGTGGCATTTGTTGTTTCCCTTTGCAGTTCTTGGTATATTTTGAAGTGAAAGAAAAAACATGAGAACATTAATTAAAAAAGAAAATATTCTCTACTTTAGGCCACAAGAATTTTGCCATCCTATATCAAACTTGGGTATGGCCTGCCAATATAGTTTCAGGGTAGTAAGGACGTATTATGGGAAGGAGTGTATGTGTGCAGAAGGGTCCTCTCTGACGTCTAGCTTTGGAAACATGAATATTGGACTTGTGAAGAAAGATTTTCTACCAGAAATTTCCGCCAGAAATTCTTACAATTCATTGTACTCTTGGCCTTCAGAGTAAGATCAGGCTGTCCTTAGGGAAGATGAATGTGATGAGTAAGAAGAAAGATAAGAGTTTGCAGGCCTTGACCTGAGATTTGTAGAAGTGTGATGCAAGAAAATGAAGCAGGAAAAACTGAAATATAGGCTTTTATTTCTAGGGTAACAGTCTTCAAAGTACTATGGCCTCTAAAGTATGACTCAAGAGACAAATCTTTAATCTTAAATCTTAGATTAACTAATGGTGAAAGAACAGGGTTTTGTTTTGTTTTGTTTTTAAGTGGCAGGCTCTTGCTGTGTTACCCAGGCTGGCCTCAACCTCTTGTGTTTAAGTAATCCTCCTACCTCAGCCTCCTGGTAAGCTACAGGTCTTTACCACCATAGCCAGCTGAGACTTTATATTCACCTGGAACCAAAGGACTTTTGGAAACTGTCGGTCATCAACCTTTCCTTTTGACTACCACATTCCCACACATCACACAACTCTGTGAACACCATCTCTTAACACATTGTCAGTGATTCTTAAAGGAATTCTCAGGGAAAAAAAAAAAAAACCAAGATGACCCTTAATTATCAAGATGCCATATAACATGAAAAGAAAAACTGGCAGAAAAGTGATGAATGTGAAAGAGCATGAGACTTTAGCTGAACCACTAATAATAAAGACCACAACAGGGCCAAGTTCAACATCCAAAGGAGACATGGAGCCCAAAAGCTATCATGTGGTTATTTAATTCTAGAAAAGGGAACTATATAAGGGTGTTGGGAGGATAATGAAAGGAGCAGTGAAAATGTAAACTGCCCACTGGAGACTATTTTAAAATGCTTTTTTGCAGTACCTTGCAAGGAGCTCCAAAGTCAATAATAAAAGATCTTATAAATGCATCAAGGCAGAATGCCAATTAGATAATCAGTGGGACCGTTCAACCCAGAGCTACACTAAGAGACAAAGTGGAGACAACATGGAGAGGCACTTATTTTTCTTGTTAACTCTGTAAAGGTTAAGAAAGACAACATGGACATTTTACTTCCTCTTTTGAAAGACATTATTCGTAAATATATGTACGCAAACACAAATTGGCCTAACAGACTGAGTGAGGGCAGAACATGGCGAGGAAAGGTGTCCCGAGCTTGAAGCCATTGGATGAAAGACCGTCGCAAGATGGAATAAACCTCCCTAAAGGGGGCATGAGATGCTGCCATACATATAAGAACAAAGTCCAATTGCACCTACAGAATAAAGAATTCTGAACTTTCATTAGCGGCCAATTCTTTGAAATAGTGGTCTAAGGCTACTATGGCCAAATGCTGGGCTTCCTCTAGAACATTCTTGGCCATGATACACAAAATCTTGCCTATCCTAGTGTGAAACCAAGCTGCAGTCACTTCTTTCTGCAGTTTCCACTGCCATATCACAAAGATTCTTTCTGTAGTTTCCACCGCCACATCACAAGGAATATTAATGGTAGTAGCACCCACCAGGTTGAATGCCTGCACTTAGGTCCTTACATGCTAAGGAGCACATGTTTACTCTATCTCACATTGCTTCAATATTATTGTAATATATTTGGTTTTTTACTTACAGATGGTATCTGATGCCCACAGCAATTGCTCATGTCCATAAGCCAGTAAGAGCTAGGATTTCAACCCCAAAACTGACATAAAATCTTATAGGTGAAGAAGACAGATTGAAACAGTACTCCTCAGTCAGAAAAATAGAGATGTAATGTGATCAAACTCAAAGCAATGAAAAGTACTGTGAGTTTATTGCCAGAAAGAATATGAACCAGGTAACACATAGGATGGGAACCCTGAAGCCACTGAAATTCAAAATAGAGATTGCTTAACAAGGTATCTTGAAGACTGTTTGGTATAAGTATATAAAGTTTCCTCAGTTGTTTGTTTTAAAGGTCTGTAATTTTCATCGTGCAGTTGTACAATTATTTACTCATGAATATTGTTAATTAGAAAGAAAAACTTATACACAGCAAAAAAAATTCAAACAGTTCAAGAGACATTGTACTAAACTGGAGTAGGGCAACTTTCCTACGCCAAACAGTTTCACCCTCTTCCTAGAGGCCATCATTCTTAACAATTTCTTATATTTATATCTAGAAAATGTCAGGCTCGGCACCTGTGGCTCAGCGGGCTAAGGCGCCAGCCACGTACACCTGAGCTGGTGGGTTCGAATCCAGCCCGGGCCCGCCAAACAATAATGACGGCTGCAACCAAAAAATGGCCAAGCGTTGTGGCGGGCACCTGTAGTCCCAGCTACTTGGGAGGCAGAGGCAAGAGACTCGCTTGAACCCAGGAATTGGAGGTTGCTGTGAGCTGTGATGCCACAGCACTCTATCCAAGGTGACAGCTTGAGGCTCTATCTCAAAAAAAAAAAAAAAAATAGAAAATGTCCATGCATACATACTTACACATATGTTACATGTCAGATACATGTTCTTTTTTTTTAAGTAAGTATACAGGACATGTGGGTGAGTGTATATGGATGTATCGTATTTATTTTATAAAAAATGGGAAACGTGTTGTCTATGACTTTTTTCAATTTTTAGAATTTTACTTTATTTTAAAAGGACTAATAATAATTATATATCTTTGTGGGGCACAAGGTGATACATGTATACAGTGTGGCATGATAAATCAGGTCAATTAGTATATCAGTTACCTCAAATATTTATCATTCTCAAACCACATTGCATTAAAAACCTGACACTATATATTAAAAGAAAACATTGGGTCAATGCTTTAGGACATTGGTCTGAGCAATGATTTCTTAATATCTCAAAAGTACAAGCAACCATAGCAAAAATGGACAAATGGGATTACATCAAACTAAAAAGCTTCTGTACAAGGAAAGAAACAATCAACAAAGTGAAGAGACAGCCCACAGAATGAGGGAAAATATTTGCAATCTACCCAGCTGACAAAGGATTAATAATGAGAAAATATAAGGAACTCAAATGACTCAATAGTATAAAATCAAATAATCTGATTGAAAATAAGCAAAAGTTCTGAAGAGAGAAAAGAAGACATATTAATGGCATACAGGTACGTGAAAAACTGCTCAATAGCATTAAAATGTAAGTTAGCATGACAACCTTGGAGAATAGCATGAAGAATCCTCAAAAACACTAAGAATAGAACAATCATATGACCCCTAAATTCCACTGCTAGGTATATATCCAAAAGAAAAGAAATTGGCATATCGAAGAGATATCTGCACTCCATGTTTATTGCAGTACTATTCATAATAGCCAAGATTTGGAATCCACCTAAGTGTTCATCAATGGAATGAATGGATATAGAAAATGTGGTCCATATAGACAACAAAATATTATTCAGCCACAAAAAAGAATGAAATCCTCTCATTCACAGCAACAGGGATAGATCTGGAGAACATAGGTTAAGTGAAATAAACCAAGAACACATTTTGCATTTTCTCACTCACATTTAGGAGCTAAATATTAAAACAATTGATCTCATGGAGATAGAGAGAAGAATGGTCACTGGAGGCTGGGAAAGGTAGTGGAAATAAAGTGGGGGATGGTTAAGGGGCAACCCGAAATATATTTAGGTAGAATAAACAATATCCACAGCCCAACAACATGACTATAACCAACCATAACTTATTCCGTACTTTAAAATCGCTAAAAGAGTGAAATTAGAACATTCCTAACAAAAAGAACTGATAAATTCTTGAATTAATGGATGCTCTAATTACCCTGATTTGATTATTACATGTCATGTGCCCATATCAAAACATCATATGTATCCTATAAATATATACAACAATTACATGCTCATAATAATTAAACATAGAAATGAAAAAAAATCCTCTCTTTGGAAATGTACATTATTATTAGCTCTAGGCATCATGCTGTGGAATAGATCACTGGTACTTATTCTAATAGTGACTTTGTATCTTGATCATGGCTCCCCCTTCCCCAAGCCACTGAACCCTCATCCCCTCCCAGCCCTTAGTAACCACTTCTCCCTATTTTTATGACTTCAACTTTTTAAGATTCCACATTTCAGTGAGATCACATTTGCCTCTCTGTGCCTGGTTGTTTCATTTAAAATAAAGTCCTCTAGGCTTTCCCATATTGTCAAAAATGACAGAATTTCCTGTTTTTTTAAAAGACTGAGTAGTATTCTATTGTGCATGTTTACCACACTGTTTCATCCACTCATCCACTGATGAGCACTTAGGTTCCTTTCATATCCTGACTGTTGTGCACAGTGCTGCAGGGAACCTGAGAGTACAGACATCTCTCTAGATACAGACTTCAATTTGGGGGAACGTACCCCAATAGACCCAGTAGTGGGAGTGCTGGATCATATGATTATCCCACTTTTAGTTTGTTGAAAAACCTCCTTCTATGTTCCAGAATGGCTGTACTAATTTACAACACCACCAATAGCGTACAAGTGTTCCCTTTTCTCCACATCCTTCCTGACACATGTTATCTTTCATCTTTTTGAGAGTAGCCAATCTTACAGGTGTGAAATGATATTTATATGCATTTCTCTAATGATTAGAGACAATGGACATTTTTCCATGTATCTGTTGGCCATTTGTATGTCTTCTTTGGAGAAATGAAAGCAAAAATAGACAAATGGGATTGCATCAAACTAAAAAACTTCTGCACAGCAAATGAAACAACAAAGCGAAGAGACAACCCACAAATCGGGAGAAAATATCAGCAAACCATACATCAGAGAAGGAGCTAATAATATCCATAAAATACAATAGACTGAAAATACTTAATAACAGAATACAACCTTATTAAAAAATGGGTAAAGGACTTGCATGGGCATGTCTCAAAAGAGTACTTGCTTTGTCTTGCCTTTTTATTAATCAATGTATCTTGGAGGGCTTTCCATATTAGTGCATGTTTCACATTCTTTGTAACATCTGATAGTATTTCACTCTCTGAATACAATTTAATTCACTTAATAAGTCTACATATAGTAGACTTAAAGTCACGTCCAGTCTTTTGTTGTTGAAATAATGCAGTGAACATCCTTTCAGGTATCTTTGAACATGTATAGAAAATATTCGCAGGTCAGGTTCCCAGAAATGTGGTGATCAGATCCCAGGGATGTGCATTTAATTAATTTATTTTATTTTTTAAAAATTTTAAATAGAAAATACATTTGTATGGTTCAAAAGTTAACATACCACATCACAATAAACATTGAAAAGTGTGGTGCTCTTTCCTGTCCCTGATCATCACATTTTCTTTACCCTCTGTAAATAAAGACTGTATTAGTTTCTTGTGACTCCTTCCAGATTGTTCTATATTCAGATGCAAGAAAAAGCAAGTATATATCCTCACTGCCTCCATTTTTAACCCAACGTACATACTGTATAAATTGTTCTGTATATTACATTTTTCACCTAATGTATCCTAGAGGTCTTGCTATGGATGTGTCCCCCCAGAGTCATATGTTGAAACCTGATCTCCAGTGTGATGACGGTGCAGTCTTCGGGAGATGATTAGAGCACTCCAGAATGGCCTTACTGCCCTTATAAAAACAGATGTGGAAGAAATGCTTGCTCTGCTCTCTACTATGGAGGATACAGGAGAAGATAGCTGTCTGCAGACTGGGGAGTGGGCCCTTGCCGAACACCAGGTCTGTTGGCACCTTGATTTTAGACTTCCCAGCCTCCAGAACTGTGAGAAATAAATTTCTGCTGCTCATAAGCCACCCAGTTTGTGGCATTTTGTTATAGGAGCCCTAACAGACTAAGCCAAATCTTTCATTGTAAGTACATAGGGATCATCCTCATTCTTTTTTACAGCTGTATATTATTCCACAGGGTGGATATTTCTCAATTTAATTAGTCCCCTTTTGATGGACACTAAAGCTATTTCCAAATTTTTGATATTGCAAACAATGCATAATTAATAAATATGTGCATACCTCATTTTACACACATATGAATAGATGTAGGAAAATGCATGTATCATGCTACCATTTATAAAAATATAGGGTAAAACAGAATTATATATATATGTGTGTGTTGACTGGCAAGTATACAATAATTCCTTAGAGATATAAACAGAAAGCTAACAATCATATTCCCTGCTGGAAAGGATGGGAACTGAATGGAAGAGGGAACAAGGTGAGAGGAGATTTTTCTTTGTACATTTTTTATATGTTTTATTATTTGAATCATGTGAATTTACTATAATGCTATATAACTAATTTGAAAATTATGTAATATGTGTCAAAATCTGTTTACGATATGTTTAGATGAACTTATAAGGGGCTATTTTTAAAAACAGCCTGTCGGGGTTTCTTTAGCCTTTTGAAGCAAAATTATAACTGGCCACATGCTGCTCTTCCAAACTCATTCCTTAGTGCCCTACTTGGTTTGTAGAACAAGCATTAGCTTTAATGTCCATGAATTCTCTTCTCTGGGCGGATAATATTGCCAGCATTTAATAATGCTAGCATTATCCTCCTTTTCCAAAACCCTTAGAGTACTAGAAATACTAGTCAACAGACTCTTCCTACATAATTTAATTAAGAAAGGTAATTCATAGAATATACCCTGCATTTCACATTATCCACCTTCAGGCAAGGAGATGACCCGCGGCTATGGGGAACTGCTGGGCAGCTTTGTAACACCCCACTTGTTGGGCTCCGATGTGACACCTCACTATAAACCACGTTGTGCTCCAAGCCCCACAGGTGCCCCGGGGTGGGGGAGGCCCCTGGAGCTGCTCTCACATTGGTTTCCTTCTCTGGACTGCGGTTTCTGCAAACATTCTCCTTCTAAGAAAAGTAATTACGGGACAGAATAACTGATTCAGACCTTCCAGAAAGGAAGCTGGAGCTACTTTGGTCATTGTCCTTTTAATGCTGTTCCTATTTCAACAGGTCATTCTAGAATAAGTGGGAAGTGTTGGAAAATTCAATCCATTAACGTTTATTGATTATTTTTATCCTTTCTCTCTGTTCTTTTTCTCTCTTCTAAGAGGCTTTCCTATGACAATCAGGTCCCCAGAAGCCTCTCTGCCCTTCAGGTTTACGGACCCCTTCTTTATTTATATTATAATTTGGTCACATGTGAGTTTATTGTATATTATATTACATCATACATACAAGATTATCTCTTTTTGGAATTAGAGCAAAAAATTAAAAAGTCATTGCCTGTTTGAGAGGGCAAACCCTAACCTGAAGTGCCAATGAATGTAAGTTCCCACACCACAGCTCAGGCATTCCTGAGTCAGGGATGGTGACTGCTTTTTAACATATCCTCATGCCATAGGTTGAACTGTAGTCCCCCAAAGATATGCTCAAAACCTAACTCCCAGAACTTGCATATCGGCCTTGCTTGGAAGTAGAGTTTTTGCAGATACATGTATAATCGGGTTAAGATGAGCCACTCTGGGTTAAGGTGGGCCCCAATCCAGTGTGACTGGTGTCTTCCTAAGAGGATGAAAATTTAGACACAGATGCTGAGACTGGAGTTACGCGCCCACAAGCCAAGAAACAGGAGATGAAAGAGACAAAGATTCTCCCCCGAAGGTTTTGGAAAAGCGTAGCCCTTCAATGCCTTGATTTTGAGATTCTAGCCCCTAGAACTCTAAGAGGATTCATTTGCTTTCTTAAGCCACTCAGATAGTGGTACTTTGTCACAGCAGCTACAGGAAACTAATGTGCCATGCATTTGTTCCTTGCTAAAAGCATCCTGCAAGTGCCCCTTCCCTGACCCAGCCAAACCCAAATGTCCCTCAAGCTTCTTCAGAGAGGCAGTCCACTGCATCAAAGGTGGGAGTTCAGCCTCGTGTGCTCCAGGGCCAAGAGCAAGTGGCCCGTCTATTATCACTCCCTGGCATCATGTATGAACATTCCAGACCCTCTGCACTGAACGGGCAAGCTCACGTCCCAGGAGTACCCAGGCCATCACAGTCTGGCTCCATATCAGGGTTCTACACAGGATCCCCCAGACCCCAGGGGCTTTGTGACCCTGTCCTGCCATGAACACAGGCATTTGGAAGACCCGTCCTTCTTTGCTCCCCTCCACCTCATCCAGCAAGGAGGCAAACCCGCCAGCCCTGTCCCCCCAGGAGCCTTTGAGCTCTGTAGTGACTGAAAGCAGAAAAGGCCCGTTTGTCAAGCCGTTGCCTGAAGAGCACCTGGGGGACTGGGTGGCAGGTTCTTCCTTCAGATTTCCTTTCAGGTGATTCAGCAGGGGGGCATCGGGCTAATCCTCAAAAAACACAAATCACAAAGCCCAGTTCTCCTGCCCCACAATTACATTATCCAGTTACTCTCCGTGAGCCAGTGATAAAAGGAAATCTAGCAGGTGGCCTTAAAATGTTTAAATTGCCACTGGAAGCAGGGCTGATGAAAGGGGTGTGTGCAGGTGTGATTTGGGCAGACGAGGGCAGACACCTTGTGCAGGGAGGGGCTGCTCAGAGCCCAGTGGTGGAGGCACCTGTGGTCACCTTTGCTCACTGCCCACATGCTGAGGCAAAGCCTGGGTCAGTGTCGGGACTGAGGCTGCACCTCAGGGAGATGTTGAAGATTTCTGTTCCTTCCTGTCATGTGGCACCTCCTACAATCTGCTTGGGATCCCAGACAGACCCCTTGACCTATTCTGAAGAGAGCCCCTTATGGAAGACTTAGAATGTTGAATGACTCAGCTCAGGTGTGGTCTAATCTTTCAGGTGCTGTTCTAGGCAATGGGTCTCACTCTTTGGGACCAATTGTCTCTACTCGTCAGTTATATTCTCTTACTTTTCATCCCGTGCTTTGATTGTGTTTTCAGAACTTTGAGGTTCTCCCATCCTTCTTGGGCTGTCTCTACATTTAAAGGTTATTGCTGTGGACTCATTTATTTTTTTTTTCTCTAAATTTATTGAATATACATCTTCCTTAAATCTACTGCAGACATCCTTAAAATCCAGTGTTCCCTTAGCATGGACAGGCTCCAGAGTGAGAGGGTCACTCTCTCTCTGCGTGTCTTTGACTTTGGCTTCATCAGTCAGCCGCTCCTTTTGGTTGCAATTAGATTCAGAAGATGTCCAGGGAGAGCTGAGGTTTCCCATCTTTTCATCTCTTCTCTGTCTGCTTTGTATCCACGATGGGGAAGCATTTCCACGGTGGGACATAACAATTGCCCTGTCCTTTCTTTCCTATTGTTTTCGCAAAAAAATCATTGTCTTCTGTTGATATTATGGGTGCAACATGACTACAGTATTTGGAGGAGGTGTTTTAGTATGGGCTGCTATGATAGACTCGGTGGCTTATAAACAACAGACATGTGTTTCTCATGGTTCTGGAGGTTGGGAGTCAGGGATTGGGATGCCAGCATGGCTGTCCTTGGGGGAGGGCCCCCTTCTTAGTACATCCTCACATAGAGGAAAGAGGGTGAAAGGGCTCTGTGGGGTCCCTTTCATAAGGGCACTACTCCCTGAAGTGACCTAATCACTTCCCAAAGGCTCTAGCTCCTAATACCATCATGTTGGGGTCAGGATTTCCACATGTGAATTTGGGGGACACAAGCATTCAGCCCATTGCAGGAGGATAATCTTTGGGTTGGGTAGTAGGCAGTGGTGGAACAGGCTTTCTCATCATTAGCTCTCAATGAAATTGTCTTTTATTTCTGGTCCTTCATGAGAAAGTTGTGATTTTTAATAAGCTTTTCTTTCAGGAGGCACACAGCAAGTTGTATGTACTTTTGATAGTTTGTTGCATTTTGTTCAGTTACAAATCATTCTTAACCTCTGAAGAGATCAAAGAGTGGGGTATACATGATCCAAATAACCCCCCGTGCTCCCAAATTGTGCTTGCTGGAGCTCAGCCTTGAACCCAATCCCTCATGCAGGAGCCATGTGGTCTTCCTTGGTGTAGGGCGTTGGGATCCACATGTACTGTGAGGTAGGATGTGTCGACTGCCTGCTAGAATATAACCAATAACCAGTAACCAGCCGATCTCAGTGCTTAACGAATGAAAGATGAATTTATGGTTTAGGATACAGCCCAGGGTCAGGGACAGAACCCTGCCTGGGCCCATGGTCACTGAGTCTCCACTTCTCAGCCTTCCTTGGGTGAGGGGTGGCCATGCCACTAGGTCACAGCCGATGAGGAAGACGGCGAGGCTGGGGGCTGTTGAGAGGCTTGTCCTCCTCCCTGATAAATGGAAAGCATTATGCACTCCACCGGCCCCCCTTCCAAGTGCTAGCAGGGATGCTGGCCTCAGCATGCAAGACTGTTACCTAGATAATCTCAAAAGTTCTGAGCTGTCTCCTGCCTCCAGCTCCTTCCCACTCCTGTGTCTTCAGTCCCCAAATTATCTTTAAAAAATTCCTGCGCAAAAGCCCAGCTTCTCAGGCCCATAGGACACCTCCGAATGCCTATGCTGAGGGACAGCCGTGCAGAGGGGGAAGAAGCCCAGGGCCCCGGAGGCCCGAAGGTACTGCCCCACACCCCCAGCCCCTCTCATTATGGACCTCCAGACTCCTTGCTAGGGGACACGATGCAGTCTCCTGCTGACGTTGCTGTCACTACCTGCTGATACAAAGTCTTCCTGGTCTTCTCAATCCGGCTGTCAGCCTGGGTTTAAGACTCTTTTCACCCCCGCGGGGCCCTCCAGCCGCGCCCAGCTGCGGAGACATTCTCATGCCCCTTTGCCTACTTGACGCTCCCCCCAGGCCTGGAAGGCTCTCCTTCCGCTCGGCAGACTGCTATTACCCCTCTTTCAAGGCGCAGTTCTAACGCTCGCTCCTCCTTGAAGCCGCCCTGGACTCCCTGCAGGCGCGCAGTTTCTACTCTGTCGTCGCAGGCCAGGTACACGTTTGCTGCGGCTATTTGCTTACATTCTGGTCCTCACGATGAGGAGCCAGTTGAGCTCAGGGCAGAGATTTACTTTTTTTCCTAAGTTCCACACACCCAGAAGAGTACATCATGGGTACCCAGGAAATGCACCCTGCTGGAGCGACCCACAGAGCCCAGGTCCTCAGGACCGCACTTCTCCCCCCTGCCAGGAGCCCGCCCCTCAGCTAACGTGGAGTGACCCCTTCTCTTAGCTTTTCTTCCCCTCCCAAGCTCTAGATCCGTGTTGTCTCCTGAAGCCCTAGAATGTCAGCACGAGAGCTTCGCATTTTTCTTACGTAGTTATAGCGATGGCTATTAAGTGAAATACAGGATTCTAGGAACAAATATACAAGGTGGACGTCAAGTTGGTGTGCAGTTTACTATGTTAAACTATTTTAAATCACAAGCAACCCTCATGTCCACCCGCTATTTAGGAAACACTGAATTAAATAAAATGTAACCAAATCATTCACCCAGAGCTTTGTGCAGCTCACGGAAGTCTGATATGTGGTGGAAATCTCTGAGAAAGGAAGGTGGGCAGGCATACTCGGTTCCCCATGCTCTTCCCCACCCACACTGTGGAGCCCTTTCTCTCAGGGCATTCCCTCGGCCTTCATTCTCCGGAACACACTGGAATACACTCTGATCTGGAACAAGCCCCTGGTTCTGCAGGTGAGAATTTGCATTCTTGGATCACAGAGCCGGTTAGAAAGTGAGGCTGCCTGCTCCCAGCTCAGAATCTCTCCCTCCCAGCTGTGGCTCCATCTTGATCTTCTCTTCCACTTTCTGGCCACACCGCTAATTGAGCACTTTGCTTGCTTGGTCATATATGCACTTAGGTCTAGAACTAAATTATAACTTTCTGAGAGGGAGGGGCCATTTCAACACCCTACTAGTCCTCTGGTGGTGCACAGAGTGAGGGATGTGGTCAACGACAAACTCAGCGAAGAATGAACAATGAATGAATGAAGGAAGGATAGAGACAGAAGAAAGTTTATCACACCGTTCTGAAAGTGATCATATCTCTTTAGGGATTAGAAGTGATACACCGTGAATTTTTGTACTGCTAAAAAGGAAAATGACTTCACCACAGTACTTACTTATCAACAATTGTAAATAAGCAGGGTTCTAATTAAAAGTGCATTAAAACAATAACAAATGTTTGTCTTACGATGAATGAATTACAGTAAAGAAATTTACCCAAAGCAAAACTCAGTTCTACAGACGTTCTCATTCCTCTGGGAACTCATTTCAAAATTGTCCAAAGCTGGGGAAGTGGGAAGGGAGTGGGAAGGTGAAAGGCTTGCTGCCACAGGGTTAAAGAAGAACAGCTAAGGAGGTTCTGCCAAGGGCCACAGTTGTGAGTGCCTTGAGGTTTTCGAGGGCGGTGGCCATTGCTGCTGGGCGGCCTCCAGCTGAAACCCAACAGGCAGGGCACACAAATGGCACCAATTAATCTGCGATTGGTAATGACATGTTTGTTTTGGACTGAAGGGATGCCATTGTGGCTTCGTTGCAGTGGTTGGATTATTGTGGATGGAGGGAGGGGAGATATGTGTCCTGGACACAGTCATGCCATGGCCTTGGGAGCCATCCAGAAGGGTTCCGGGTGTTTTTGGTAGTTGGGAGCCTCTGGGTAAAGTCATTTTCTCCAAAGAACCCCAGAGCAAAGCAGTAACTGCAGGTTATGATCCTGTGGACTTGAGGCTAAGACTCACCTTCTAATGGTCACAGGGCCTTTCCAATAGGCCCTGCCCAATTTATTGGAAGGAATTACAATGCTCTGGAGTTGGCCTGCCCATCTTCACATCAGTTACTATTTTATTTTTATTTTTTTGAAGGAAGGCTTCTGTCTCTATGTAAACACTGGGGCTAGGGGAAGTCATTTCCCCACTTCCAGCACACAGTTTAAGTTCACGAGTTCAGCATTTCAAACCAGACCCATGCCCTTGGTGGTCAGGTTGGTTTTTCTTTGGCCAAACACAACCTTCTGCACTTGGAGAGGGCAGCCTGGGGTGGAGGGCACTTACAGGGCTTATTAAAAAGGACACTAAAGTCTTTTGGGAGAGAAAATAGCTCTTTCCAGAGAGACTTTCATGATTAAGTGCAAATGAATCTGAAACACATGGATCGAATTTCCTTGAAATTATACACAGTTTTAAAAATTAAGGGGGTAAAGGGAATGGTTTTTCTGGTAACCCCAAAACATATGAAGAAGAAATACATACACACACTCATGCAAACAAAAATTAAGCGAGCAATAGTGTCCGGGGTCTTGTATTGGTACAGAACCCAGCTGAGCTTATCATTTGTTAGGGAAGGAGGCTGAGGCCTTCCCATTTCGTCCCCCAAAAGGGAGACTGGGGGGCTGGAGGGCCTTCTCCCACTGAGACACACTGTGATTTTGAAGAGAGAATGAGGCAGCCAGAGAGAAAAGCCCATTTTCTGTCAGCTAAGCCTGTCCATTAGTTACCTTTACCTTTATGAATGCTGGTAAGGTTTGGGCTTTAACGTACATAACTTTAAATCAGTAATACCCTTCACAGTCCCATGATTTGTGGGCTCCATATGTAACCTCCTGGCCCATTAAATTGGCTCCAACTCAAATCCTGTTGTTTCTTTACATTTAGCTTTCTTTTTGTTGAAAAAGAGAAGGAGCAAGCAGAAGAAACAAGGAGAAGCTAGAGAAAGGAGGGGGGAAAATGGGATTCCTTCTACTGAAATTTCTAAATGTGGAACTCATTGTCAGTACTGGCTTTGAGGCAGAAAAAAAAAATGGAGAGTTTAAATATTTGTTGAAGTCTGGGTTTCTCCCGGCACCCGTTCCCCCCAACCCCCCAATCCCTCTTGTAAAATTAAAGCTGAAGCTAGCAGTTCATGTCTACCTCTTGAAATGTCACCGGCCACACTGCTATTATTCCGATTTTCTGGGCGACGCCCGTCGGTTCCCTGCTGCAGCTCAATTAGGCTAAGTTTGCTTCTCTCAGATCTGGTCTGACAGCTGCATCGAATTTGGGTTCACTGGGTTATTTATCGGGCCTGCTGATATATAGTTGTATGATTTAGGAGTGCAAAAAACCCTGGAATGCACCAAAAGAGCAATATATGCATTGTTATTATTATTAATAATAAAGATAAATGTCAGCCCCCAGTGACTCTGGTGGCCCTTGCCACTCCATTTAACATTTTAACGGTGGCATGTGGCCCCTGCATGGCATTTGGTTCTGTCTGGTACCTTCAAGGAGGCTAAGAAAAGGTTATTTGTCAAACACCAGGGTAGGAGTGGAGGGGGGATATTTTCAAAGCTCTGGGTCAGACCAGCCCAGCTGCATTCCTGTCCCTGTCATTGAACAAGCTGAACTTTGTCACATTATTAAGCTGTCAGCAACGCCAGGGCGTTGTTTAGATTTCTGGTGGGAACTCCTCACACATGCTCGGGGCTCCGTGGGGATTTTATCAACACCATTGTAAAACATGCACAAATGAGCTGTGCGGCAGTCGCCCTGGGAAGACCGGCTCCCTCAGCCTCATCAGGCAGGAATGGAAATACCAGAGCTGGGCTCCTGTGCCACCCACAGCCACACTCCCTGGTGCCCTCGGCAGACACCCACCACACAGCAGGTCCCCTGCTGTCCCAGTCACTTCTCCCTGGGTGTGGATGGCTGGAAGCTCTACTTTGGCTCCATGGAGATCGGATGCTGAGCAGCCCGGAGGTCAGGTTCATGTGCCACTGATGGACTGAAGGGGAAGCCCAAGCTTAGCCCATCAGTTTCCCTGTTTGTCCCTCTTTCCCCCTCAGTCCCGATTCTTTTTTAATTTTTAATTAAAATCATAACTGTATACATTTATGGGCTCCAGTGTGATGATTGGGTATGCAATGTGGAATGCTTAAATCAAACCGATGAACATATCCATCACCTCACTTACTTATTTTTTGTGGGAAGACATTTAAAATGTACCCTTAATTATTTGAAAATATGCCCTTGCATTGTGTGCGTCAGGTGATCGGTGGGAGGGGGGCGACCACTTGGTGGGATCAATCCCGGTTCTTCCCTCACCCTTCAGATTCAAATGTTCTCATATTTTTATCTCTCCATGCCCTGTATCTGGGAAAGCTCCAGATACAAGTTAGAAAAGTGGAATTGTCATGAATTATGGGGTGCACCAGGTTAGGAAGGTCTGCAGTCAGAGGGGACTGACAGCAAGAGGCATACTTCACTTTTTAGCTATCAGCACCAGGACACCAGGCAGGGGATTCAGGACCCAGCGCTTTGCAACAGGCTTCAGTACACAGACTCAGCCCGCTCTGCACTGTTCTCACAAAACTGCCTCCTCTGCACAGTGAGCGTGGGGTGAAGCCCGAACACCTGTGATACTGGGGACACCTGCAGTGTGGTAGCAGGACTCCTGGGGTCTAGGACAGGAGGGTCTCCACTGCGGACAGCTCTGCCACCTGAAGGGAAGAAGCAAGCTCCCAGACACTTAGGATCTGTTAAAACACCAGGCTAGCATTAAGCAGTGTGGGGGGAAACAAACAAACAAACAAATAACCTGCCCCTTACTGGCTCCTTGACCGCAGGCCATGAGCTTCCGTAGATGGATATGAGAGCAGTATCTTATGCCTTGTAGGCCAAGGAAGTAAGGATCAGCTAAGACAATACAAATAACAAGGCTGAGTGTACTGCTGAAGCTAGTAGGCCTTCAATAAGCTGTTGTTGCAGTCAGTAGTCCCCATGCACAAGAGCTGATCTGTTCTTCCTCCTACATCACATATATGAATATAGGAGGCCAAGAAACCACCTTCTCTCAACGGATCACCCAGACACTCAGTTTACTGATAAGATTTATCCTGATCTTAAGACATAGTAGAAGATAACTAATCACACATCCATTCTTAGAAATAATTTTAAGATGCCTTTGTCCCATTAAAATTTATTTTGCATTAAGGAAACAAATAGATGGGTTGATGGATCAATGAATGAATATATGGAAGATATGTATGAATAAGTAGGGAGATAGTGTGCATGAAATACCTGGGTTAATACAGTAGATATAGTCTACCCATATTTTTTACACATACAAACATATGCACATAGAAAGGTGATGGATGGATGGAATATACGTATGTTATGCATATTGTGTATGTTAATACATGTATTTTTATCTGTTTATACATATGGACATGTTTATACAGAAAGATGATGATCTATCCCAGATGATTCACTGTCATTTGAAGTCTCACATCTGTGACACTCTGTTTTCAAAAGAAACCCAGGCCCAGACACTCCGTGGCACTCCTAGCTCCTTCTGCTCTGGCATGCAGCTGCTCCAGGTCCGGCTCTGTCACCAACCCACTGTGTGAACTTGAACAATTAAAGAAGTTTCATTAGTGACTCAGTCCTCTTCTAACTTCTATGATTCTTTCTCAATTTTCAGTGATCAGAGCAAAGGAGTCAAGCCACTGTTGGGTCACGGACCACATGAGCCGAAACAATGTAGGCAGTGACACACAGCTGAGCGACCCATACCTAAACAGAAACACATGGCCTTTCCCCGCCCTGTTCCACTGCACACAACATGTGGGTGGTCCCCGCAGGGAAGTGGAAAAGAACATGTACCTGCTCAAAGGACTTTTTTCTATATAAGAAGAGCCCCAAATCTTTCTCCAGACCTCCCACTGCCAACAATTTGGTCTATCACCCTGCAAAGAACTCCTCTGGGAGGGGAAACTTCCCCTAACAAGGCCCCTTATTTCCAACCCTGGAGAGCTGGCTAACAACCTCATTAAACGGAGTCCTTCCAGGCCTGTGGATGAATGTACTGGGCATGTCAGGTAGAAGCCACAGACCTCTCTTGAGACACGAAAGATACTGTAATTCTCCTCCTTTGGCACATGTGGTGATAGACACTGATAATAACTATCTCAGATGCTACCACATTTTTTAACAAGCCAAGCCAGGGAAAGGCAAACGGTTGGTGCCCTTGAGCCCGAGAGACCAAGATACTGAGACAGGTCACTGACTTGTCATGCCTCAAACTTGGGATTTAGATTAAGGAAAACTGAACCGCATGCTGGTTCTGCCATTGTGTGACTATTAGCAAGCCGCCTCAGCTCAATCACCTCCTCAGCCACTGAATGGGAATGATGACAATTAGACTGCCCTGCCTGCTTGTCCAAGAGGCCCTGGTGAGCAAGAATAATAAGTAAGAAATAAGACTTTTAACAATAACTAGTACAAGAGGATGAAATAAAATAGTACATATAAA
Organism: Arctocebus calabarensis; assembly: GCA_963573935.1. Lineage (NCBI taxonomy): Eukaryota > Metazoa > Chordata > Mammalia > Primates > Lorisidae > Arctocebus > Arctocebus calabarensis. Next base: position 88,571 of record CAUYON010007643.1, on the reverse strand, counting down.
ATTCTTGATACGAAGGCTGGCATCCATTAAGAGCTCAATAATTGTTTGTTATGATTATCATAGTCAGCATACCTACCTTCTAGAGGTAGTTAGTGCTGGATGCTGAGCACTAACTACATCAAAATGAATCATCAAAATGAATCATTTCATGTTGTCCTCACAACCTGAAAAGGGATCTATCATTTTGCACATTTTACACACAAGGAATCCAAGGCTCAAGGGATGGATTGTTTCCAGTCTTTCTAGTCAGAGCTGAGACTCACATCCATACTGTCTAAGTCTGAAGCTCGATGCTCTTACATTCCTAGCTAAATGAAATAATGCTGCTGGTAACTCTTACTATTATTGTTTCGCTAAAGACTCTGGCTTCCTAAGTATACTCTCCATGGTTAGGGTGTGTTTGGCTGCTAAAAGAGAACTTTTAGTGATCAGTGGCCCATTAATGAAGGCATGAAATTATCTCACAGAAAAACAGGAATGGAAGGAGATGGTTCTAGAACACCAGGAAGTCAGAACGCCACATAGTCAGTCAGCATTTCCGTGATTCTCTGTTCTTTTCTCATGGTAGCAAGATGGCTGCCCCAGGCCTAACCATTGTTTTCACAATGCAGCATCCCAAGAAGGAAGGCAGGGATGAAAAGTGTTTTTCCTCATGCATCTCTGTCTTAGGTTGTTTTTGTTGTTATAACAGAATGCCTGAGACCAGGTGATTAATAATGAACAAAATATTTCTTACCTTTCTGGAGGCTGGGAAGTCCAAGATCAAGGGCTGGAATCTGGAGAGAGCCTTCTTGCTGTGTCATGCCATGGCAGAAGATGAGAAGGCAAGAGAGAGGAAAAGGAAAAGGGGCTAAAGTCACCGAAATCTCACCCGTGAGAGCAAAGCCTTATGACCTAATGACCTAATGACCTTTTAAAGGTCCCACCTCCTAATACAGTCTCAATGGCAATTAAATTTAAACGTGAGTTTTGGAGGGGACAAATGTTCAAGGCATAGCTATCTTCCCTCTCCCTTTTTTTGTTATGGAGAAAAATCTTTTCTGGATGCCTCTAGCAGGGTTCCACTTATGTCTTATTGGCTAAATTGAGTCACATGTCCATCCCCTGGCAAAGGGGAAACGAGTGCTTACAATTAAACTATAAATATCATATCCATGTCCTGGGACAAGATGGGTATTGACGTTCTCCTTAGCAGAGGGAAAGGGGAAAAGGCTATTGAGCAGTTAACAATTCCTCTACATGGCATTCAGCCCCCCACTCCCCTCTGCAGCCCCACCTTGAACTTCTCCCCTGCTGGGCCCTACTCAGCCAGCTGGCGTCCTCATTACTGGAGCCACATGGCCCCTTCCACTCTCTTTTCTGGGTGTTCCCTCTGTCTACAATCTTTCTCTTTAGACCTTTGCCAATGACAATTCAATTCCACAATAAAATTCAGTTGTAATTCATATGTGTATTCTTTCCCAATAAATTCAGTCCATACAACATGTCGTATCATTTTTTATAAATTCAGAGTAATTAAGATTTGAAAGTGGAGTGGTCTAACATGTTGTTTAAAAGCATGGACTCTAGAGCTGCCCTGCTAGGATTTGGGTCCTGCCTGTACTATCTACTAGGTGTGTGATCTTGGGAAACTCATATGGTCTTGCTGGGCCTCAAGTTTCTTCATCTGGAAAATAAGAGATTAATAACGGCATCTACTTCATAGGATTGTTCTAAGGGCTAAAAAGGTTAATGTAAAGTAATTTTAGAGCAATGTCTGGTACAGAGTAATGCCATTTGTGTACTTTTTAAGATTATTAAATTATCCTTTTCATTAAATTATAGGACTAAAGGAGAAATAATAGATTGGTCGATTCGTGTGGTACTTTTATGAAAATTGAGGTCTAGAAAGTTTAACTTTTCTGACTTTTCCAAGATCATTAGTGAGGAATTACATACTGTTGGAAGATCATTGAAACATGAACACTTTGTGAAGGGGTGCTCCTGGGGAAACACTGAAAAGTTTTGGAGCAAATGGACTAGGGTATCTGAAAGCCTGGGACTTTGCCACCACCATCAGAATAATTTCAGGACCCCATTTCAGATCTCCTGAATCAGGCTTTCTGGGGGGAGGCTCAAATCTGTTATTTGCACAAACTGCCCAGATGACTTATGAGATGAAGATTGGCACCCACTGCTGGAGGGGGTGCCATCTCCTCCAGACACAGGCTTCATGGAGAATCCCTCAACATGGAGAAGGATGCCTCCAAGGGCCAAAGCAGACCTCTGTGGGGACATGAACATAGACTTAGACAAGAGGGCACATGATAAAAGGACGTCTTGTCTCTAGTTCAGAACCGGGTAGGATGTTAGAGACTGCGGACTTTGCCAATGCTGTGATTTTTTTTTTTTTTTTAAGAACTCAGATTGAGAAATGAGGCAAAACAGAAAGAAGCCACTCTCTTGAGACTAAGCTCTCAATCCTGAGCATTTTATTTAGAGCTAATTCCATTTAAAATGTCACTGGGGATGTCTGGACAACGTGGAGGACAAATGGCATGAGAGACTTGGTTATTAGTTCTCCATTGTTGTGCAGTGAATTACCATAAACTTAGCAACTTAGAGTAACACATAATACACATTTATTATGTTGTGAGAGACATTGTTATTAGTGTTCTATTGTTATGTAATAAATCACTGTAAACTTAGCACAACATAACAACATACCCAACGCACATTTTTTGGTTGTTGTTGTTGGGGATTCATTGGGGGTACAAGAAACCAGGTTATACTGATTGCATTTGTTAGGTAAAGTCCCTCTTACAATCGTGTTTTGCCTCCAAAAGGTGTGGCACACACCAAGACCCCACCCCCCTCGCTCCTTCCCTCTCTCTGCTCTTCCTTTCCCCACCCCTCCCTCATCAATACACATTTATTATCTGACAGCTTCTGTAGGCCAGGGGTCTGGGCGTAGCTCAGCTGAGTCTGCTGCTTCAGGATATCACTCAAGGTTGTACTCATGCTGGAGTTGAGGACTCATCTAGAGGCTCGACTGAGGAAGAATCTTCTTCCTAGCTCTTACTATTATTGGCTGCATTCTGGTTTTTACAAGTAGTTGGACTGAGGACCTCACCCCTTTGCTATTAGCCAAAGGCTGCCCTCAGATCCTTGCCACATAGGCCCCTCCAATGGGACAGTTCACCTTATCAAAGACAGCAAAGGAGTCTGCCAGCAAGAAGAAAGTGATGATTTTTTATCAACTAATCCACACTGCAGTGTTCCATTGATTAGAAGCACATTACTCAAGAGAACAGGGTCACACAAAGCTAGACTATCGGGACATGAGTAACACCGGGAACTATTTAAGAGACTGCCTACCCTATATTGAAAAATTTCTCTCTCAACCAAAGGGATTGAAGCCACCTAAGAGAACTGTGGAAGATGGAAATATGTGACACTACCAGGGTTATATTAACCCTCGCAAATCATCTCTCAAATTACTTTATTTTATTAGCTAGTCACCTCAATATTTATTCATGAAATGGTATTGATAACTGCCTAGAGTGAGGTGCTTCCAGGGACATGAGAGGAATAAAAAGGGGACTGCCCTCAAGATGTTTTATTCTGAAAAAAGAGATAAATTACTGTAATACCTGCTGTTAAATTCTCACTGCCAAAATTCTCACTCTGAAGCCACTTCTAGGAGCTAAAGCACGGGGTCTCCTTAAAGCTACTATTAAATGCAAAAATAGAACCCAAGTGATATTTGAGCAAGATTTGGCTGATAGTCATGGAAAGGTATGAATGGAAACACCAACTCAGACATAGTGGCAGCTGGTTGGAGCAATGCTGTCCAGCCCCAGGAGTCTACAGAAGGGGCCCTCCATGACAAGGAGGGGACTGTGGCAGAGAGAGCCGGAAGGGAGGAGAAAGGCAGCACGTGAAGGACATTCCCCACCAACACTTCTGCTGGGCTAGACTCAAGTTTCAGACAATAATCGCTGGCAAAGAAAGGTGCTGGATAAAAAATGAAACCTTTTAGCCAACATCCACCACCTTCAAACATTGTTAATGGAAAAGGAAATAGCAACAGTAAGATCGTTAATTGTGTTTACACATCCCACAAATATTTATTGAATGCCTACTCTGTGCAGAGCCTATGGGCTCTGTCCTCGCTCCTGTGCAACTTTTTGGGGGGCCAAGCAGGATCACTGCATACTCCCTTGTAATACAAGGGGAGAATCATTCATACAGGAGGCCTGCCGAGAAGGATAAAATATGGCTCCACTTCTCCTTCCGTGGAGCTCTCCAGGAGGGAACAAAGAGAAAAGCCAGCCACACACTTATAAAGTAGGAGCCTCAAGTGAAAAGTGTTTCTTGGAAAGAGAGCAAGAAGACAGGGGGCTCCGGGGTTGAAGCAGCTTTGATAACAAAGCTGAAGGGACTGTTTCTCGTAGAGATTTTAACATGTTCACTGAGCTCTGCTGGGCTGCAGAAACTGAGATGCAAAGATGAACATACCATCTATTTGAGAGGAGGTGGATGCTTGCCTCCTGGCGCTAGCCCCAGCCTGGGACAGGTGCCGGCTCACTCTGGGCTAGAGGCTGGGAGGGAGAGGTCTCTAACTGAGGCTCTGAGCAGAGTCAACTGTTATCTTCTCCGGGAATACACAGCTGAAGGAAGAGAGGAGAGAATGTTTGTCTGGAGCTACCTGATTTTTGTTACATTTTAAGCACAGAAATTTCTTTATTAACACTACAGTTTTTTAGTTGTGCAAACAGTGTAGTCAAAACCACATCCACACCAAGAAATCTACCCCATCTTCCCTTAGAAAAATTATATCCAGAACTCTACTTGATAGTATTTACACGGTAAGTATATTCTGCTTAGCAGTGCCCATAGCCAACAAGGTGGTAATTACTAAGCTTTTATTCTTTTGTCTAGGAAGTTTTATGCCAGCCATTTTAATTAATCATAAGAAATGTAGATTTTATCATGAAATAATAATAGAATAGCCTACAAAGGCAACCAGATCAATTATTCTGGGAGATAAGGGGAAAAAAATTTCAGAAAGTAAAGCCTCAACCAAGATGTGGGACTGAGCGAGGTAAGTTTCTAAGAGCACATGGGTCACAGGTAGTCCCTTCTCTCCATTGCCTCCAGGAGTTACAGATCCCCTCAAAGACCACTTACAGGCAAGCCTCCCTCCCCCCACAGCACTAGTCCTGCCTCCTTTCCTTAATGGCTGGACCTGAAGATTTGACTGTTATTAAGCCAATATATTAGCCCAAGCCATGCTCACAACGCTACACTAGAAAAAAGACACAGCCTAGTCATTTTCAACTGATGTGTTGTGAAAAATTTTAAAGATTGTTCATTAAAATATTATTATTATTATTATTGGAGGTCGTTGGTCAGGACTGGGTTTGAACCTGCCAACCCAGTCCTGGGCTGGCGCCCTACTCCTTTGAGCCATAGGCACTGCCCCGTTAAATTATTTTTGAAAGAAGTTCAAAGCACAGTAAATATCTTCTCTTTTTTCTTTTTACTTTTTTTTTTTTTTTGGATCAATATAATTTAAGTGTCCCATGGAAGTTTGACTATAGGTTCAAGTGTGCTATGAGATACCAAAGGCTGAACAATATTGACTTAGTCTTTACCTGAGCAGGGTAGTTTCTTACTGCGTGGTGGGTATGAGACCATGCTCATGATTTTCCTTTATTTTTCTGGTTCTATCCTGATTTTAGTATGTGTGATCTTTATACCACCAGAAAACAAGAGCAGACATAACATGTCACCACTCACTGAGTTGAGGTTGTGCACTATTATGATTTGAGTTTTCAGGTTTCTAACTTTCACCTCGCCGCCACCACCACAAGTAGTTTTTTCCTCTGGAACACAAGAATTCGACATTAAGGACTGTCAGGGTGTCTTGGAGGGAGCAAGGGAGGGTGGAGGTGGGGAGGGAATACACACCCATCTCAAGTCCTCCTGCCACCTCAATGCTCTATTTGTGACCTGGACAACATCTATCAGATTTGAAAAAAAAGTTAGAAAGAAAAGGAGGCTCTGAGTTTTAGAATAAGAAGTTACTTGGACTAGCCAGGTGTGGTGGTGGGCGCTTGTAGTCCCAGCTACTGGGGAGGCTGAAGCAAGAGGATTGCTTGAGCCCAGGAGCTTGGAGTTGCTATGAACTATGATATGACCATTGCACTCTAGCCCTGGTGACAGAGTGAGATTCTTTTTACTTTTTTCAAATAAAACATTTAAAACTTTTTGAAAAAGAAGCTACTTGGAGATCAGTACTGCAATTCAATTCACATATCTCAGAAACCAAGACAGGTACACGATTTGCCCAAGTCACAACAGACAGAGAGCACAGGTAGGATGTACGTCTGTGTCCCAAGCCTGGATTCTTTCTGTGTTGGGCTGGGCGGCCCCTGGGAAGCTCAAACATTGGCACCATGGAGGGACCCAAGCATCTGTGCTCAGGCCTTTTGCAATGACCATTTGTACTTGAGTATGTACAATCTCTATCCTGTCCTCCAGTGGGCTCTGTGACCCCATGATGTGGCTCATTCTGGTGTCCTTTTGTATACACAGCTGTCCCCTGGGCCCCAGTAGACAGATGCTTATATGCTTATACAACTGCATTGAGCTTTAATGGTAGAATGTCCACCCACCATCCTGTTATAACTTTCCCCAGAGTAGTTTTAATATGACTTCTTAAAATACATATAGATAGATAGATAGATAGATAGATAGATAGATAGATAGATAGATAGATAGATAGATATGTGTATGTGTGTGGAGAGAGAGAAAGAGAGACAGAGAGAGAAACTAACAATAGTTAACAATAAGAATCTGAATCTAAGGAAATGTGAATACTCAGAAGCAAAGAATATATTTTAGTGTAGGGAGCAAAGCTGATCTGGAAATAATCTGGTTTCGATATGCCTCTAGTGTAACCCTTCGAAAAGAAGAACTCACTATCTCTAATTTCTTTTGTTGCAATTTTCCAATAAAATCTGGCAGTGGCCCAAGTTCTCAGAGGACTAATAGGGATAAGAATGTCCCTGATTTTCCTTCAAAATGAGAAATCATTTCAACGTGAGGAGCCCAGCCACAACTGGCACAATCCCCACGGGTCTCTGGATTTCAGGAAAGGGACCCGGGCCTCTCTTTGGCCGTGGCAGCAGGCTCCCAGACTTATAATTATTCAGTCAGCAGCCCAGAATTGTGGCCTACTTAGTTTTCTCTAAAAGCACTTAAGGACAGTTTAATGAAAGGAAAGAGCAGCAGGGAAAGGGGAAAAAGGCTTTTTTTAGGAACCGAACAAAATATCATGTTTTCTTCTCTCTCTCTCTTTTTCCCCCTTTTTGCAATATTTCTCCTCAGAGAAAATTATAGTGTTTAGGGCCAGCACTGTGCTCTGTTATGTTTTGCTTATTACAGTGGTTAAATGAGAACCATGGGTGATGGAGTATCATTACAGCATTCTTGATACCCCTGATAGATTTGTGCAAACATAGTTGCGGGCCGCGCGTGCGCAGTGATGGGCCACTGTTGTCTGGAGAAGTTTCTCCTTGTCTTTGTTTATTTGCATAGCCTCTGGCTTTACTCTGGAATCCTTTCCTTTGTATTCCTTGTTACAGTTTCGGCCTTTTCAAACTACAGTTTTCTTTAACTTATCTTCTCTCCCACCTCCCTCAGGCAGTGTTGAAATGTTTCCATGCCAAACAATTTGCAAAGGAAACGGTTCGAGTGAGAAATGAAGTAAAATGGTGGCTGTAATCACCACGTAGGACAGCTGGTCGTTACCACTCCATTCCCCTTAGTTCGTATCTGTGTCTTTCTCTACTCTCTGTGCCTGCCAGTAGGAGTGCAGGAAGCATCCTCCTTCTCCTATACAGGAGGCCAGGGGCCAGGGGCCCAAAATATAAAAAATAAAGTCTCAGGAACATTGAATGGCAGTGTTGTTCAGCACTGAACCCAATGCTGTTGGACACAAAGGAGCACGCGCTTCATTCCACTCCATTCCATGCTCTGAAAGGGGTGGAAATTCACTGAAAAGAAAGATTTGAAATAGCAATAAGGGTGGGCTGGTAAGGGGCTAAAGAAATTTAGAGAAACAAGGGCTCTCTGAGGGCTGAAGAATGCTACGAAGTCTCCAGGGAGGATCTGGCCTCCAAAGGAAGAATGGGGCCTGGGGGGTGGGTGGAAGGTGCAGAGTGATGAGGGGGACTTCTCAGACAGAGGACAGCGGATGTCAAAGTGGCCCAGCTCAGTCAAGTTCTCATCTACTATGGTCAAGACAGGAGGCTTGTCGGACTCTTCATAAGAAAGTATCCTAAAGCAGCATTGCTAATATAGCACATTGGCTAATTTGCCTACTTTTTTGGGGTGCTGATAATGCATGTTTTGTGCATTTGAGCCCTCTTCTTAAAATCTAGTTTCTACTTGAATTGAACTGTCATTGGATTCTAACCGTTTGGGGACACAGAAACTTTGAGATTCAAAAAAATGTTACAGACTCTAATGTTAACCAGTTTGATGAAAATATTTCAGCACATTGTACCCCATGATTACATTAATGTACACAGCCATGATTTAATAAAAAATAAAGTTACAGACTCTCTTGGCAGAAAAATTAACATAAATATAAAACTATACTTATAATTTCAGGGCCCCTCTTGAAGTCACCTCATGAAGCCTTGACTAAACCGTCCTAGAAGATGGAGATTACCTTGGTTCATCCTACTAGCCCAAAGACCAAAACACAGTAGTTGGTCAATCAAGGTTGAGTTTATGATACAAGAATGAAGTCCGCATTCCTCTCCCTTTTGGGTCCCCAGGGATTTCCACCAATCTGGCCTTTTTGGGCCATGGACTCATGTCACCTGCTAAGCCTACATCTCACACGGAAGACTCTCCTGGCATCCTAGTATAAGGACTTCTTATCATTTTATGTAGCCCAGGCATTCATTTTTAATACAAGTTTAACTTTCTCATATCAGAGGCAGGACTCAGTCAACCTTAAAACAGTGTTCAGTTCTCTACCACAGCCAAATGGCTCAAGCAGGGAACCAGAGATAAGAGCTTACAGACATCTCTCCTGCCTCTTGGACTGGGTTTCCCCTTTCCTGACACTTCCCTTCACGGACCATGCAGGCATTGGCCCGCAGACTTAGAGATCTACACTCTGTTCCCCCATAACTGCTGCTGGCTGCCATGTGCTCTTTTCTCTCCCCACCTCATTCTTTATTCCTGCCTCACGTGACCCAAGATGGAGGATGCCCTCCCAGCTCACTGCACCTGCCTGGATCTGGAAGTAAAAATCTTTAAATCTGTTTCCTACTGTGGGACTCTGAGGAAAACATGTCGGACCTGAGCGATGGTCAGGCAGGCACGAACTGGCCATGGATCAGACAGCAGCCAAGTGGGTACCTGCCAGTATAAACATATTTTCCATGTGAGAAGCCCCCTATCTCCTGTCAGAGACCTAGGGATCAGACTCCCTCCCCCCCCCCCAGTTAAAAGAAGCATCCCTGAAAGGCAGAGAGTAAACAACCTTGTCCCACTCCCTTTCGTTCCCTGGTAGGGCAGGGCTGCTAGCTACTGTGACGCTCTGGTGCTGGAACTCCAACTTAGCTCTTAAAACACCTAGAACTTGTCATTGCTCTGAATCTACCCTCTCATTTGTTATTTGCCCACCTTGCATCTTACCTCCTAAGAGTTGAGCTCTGTCTGGCATCTAAGATGATAATCAACCAGTTAAAGAAACCTATGTCAACATGTAAAAGAAGAGAAATAGACAAGTCTCTCATTCCTCACGTTTCTTCTCCAGGTAAACCACATGCATCTCCATGGATGCTTTCTGGAAGCAGTGCTTCAATCTTATTTTTTAATCCTAAAGTGTCTCGCATAGGGGAACTTGAAGCCTAGTGGAATGGTATGTGTGTTCTTGGAAGGTCGGAGGAGAATATTTTCTGGGCAGGGGCAACTCAAAGCTCCCTTCTGGTCACATTCTAATTGTAAAAAACAATTATCCTAAATTTGGAAATAACATAAAGGCAACTGAGATCCCTTTTAGAATCATTCTAGAGCTTTGTCTGACAAGTCTTACAAAGAGTCATCTGGTTCTGTCCTGGGGATATTGTTTGTTTTGAACTTATTTAGTATTAAGAGCCCAGATGCTGTAAAGTTAGATGTTAATCTGTAGAAGATAGATTGCATGCCATTTTTATCTTGGAAAATTCAAGCACTTTCTGTCTGATAGAAAAGATAACCTTGAAGTTTACAGTTTGATTATCCTGTAGTTCAATAACTAGTTTTGTATTTAGTTTCTATCTATTTCAGCAATCTTTCTTTTTTGACTATCCGTACTACAGTCTCCTGTATTCTCACCTGAACTTATAGCATCTTTCAGGATTCCTGATCACTGGATTTAATGAAGCTTTGACTCATGCTCTCCCCATAGTTGTACAGGATTTTTTTTTTTTTTCAGACAGAGTCTCACTTTGTCTCCCTTGGTAGAGTGCTGTGGCATCACAGCTCACAGCAATCTCTAGCTCTTGGGCTTAGATGATTCTCTTGCCTCAGCCTCCCGAGTAGCTGGAGGAATTTTAATTTTCATTGTTTTGAAAACTATCAGCTACATTTCAGCTATAAACAGAGACCAGTGTTGGAGGTATTTAAACACCCAGAGTGTTGTAAACCAGCCCTTCTAGGCTCTGCTGTGCACAGGAATCACCTGCAATCTTGGTAAGATACAGATTCTGACTTGATAGTTCTAGAGAACTTCCCGCAAGCCTCCATGGATGCTGACTCTGCTGGGCAATGGACAACACTTCAGTGAAGCTGTGGAATGCAAACCATCTTCACAAAACCTCCATAAATCTATGTCCCTGCCCTGTCCCCCACTCCTGTATGGTCGAAGAAGAACGCAATTATCCTGACTACCAAAGAACTGAGCTAAGTGGGGAGTTTCTGGGAACTGTGGGAGGGGGAGGTTAATGTGTGTAGAGGGGTGTGGGTAGGAAGGTGGGGCACTGTAAAGGAAATGGAGCGATTCATGCTCAACTGCAACTTCATGAGCATTAAATGCAATCAGAGAGAAACTCAATCTCCCCTCTGCAAAGGGAAACATCCAACTCGGAGCACTCCTCTCCAAGCAACACAGCCTCCACCCTCTCCTGACAGGCACCCACCCAGGCTCTTCACCAGGGGCCAATCCCCCCGGGGCTGTCAAGTGCATGGGCAGTTCTCAACTTGTTGTTTTCTATGGCTAAGAGCTATCTGCACCTCCTTTCGGTAGGTCCCCTTTGTTTTCAGTGGGCACGTTTCAGCACTTTGGTGGCCTGACTCTGCTCTGCTGCGTGCTTTCTTACATCATGGTACACTAGCAGCGTGAATCCTTCACATTTCTTGAAAACACAGAGACCTCAGAGACTCCAAGAAACACAGAACAATTGGTTTAGATCCCTCTACCCAAGGGTTTCTACCTAAATAAAGAGGTGCACAATCCCGGGAAGGACAGAGAGTGTGGGTTCTGGCTCTCCAAAGTCTGTTCCCAGGGCAGGAAACCTGCAACCTTCAAATTTCAAGATCATTCTTTTTTAAGCACTAAGGAGGCAAGAAAAGTTTCACTGGAGGACCAGGAAGTGGAGGACCAGGAAGGTCACAAGTTTGTTTAAGGGCCCTAGGAGCCCCACCTCTGGTAGGCTGCAATGAAATGAGAAAGAGGAAGAGTGAGAGAGAGAAGGAGAGAGAGAGGTAGGCAGAGGACAGAGAGAGGAGGGAGTGAGGGACAGAGGGAGAGAGAGAAATGCCAATAGAGCTAGTGCATTCTTTTATTCTCAGAGCAATTCTACCTTTTGGGAGTGTCACTAAGGTCTTTGTGGAAGTGATACTCACGGTACATAACAGGTGTTTGCTTTCTTTTTGGTTCTATGTTCTCATCCTGTAAAAAAAAAAAAAGTTGACAATCCTGTGTCAATCCTCCAGTTTTGGGGGGAAACTGTTTTATTCTGGAAAGCTACACACTCAGGGCTGGCAGTGTAGGAGCAGGTGACTTTCTGCTAATCACAGGGGAGCCTCTCTCCTCTGCTCATCACCAGTCTGCTGGGAGGGAAGTGTCCTTGCATAAACAGGTAAAAAAGCATCTTCCACAGTCATTTAATACAAAGTATAGAGACCGGGAATGAGTTGGAGTTTGAAATCCCAGGAACGAGCCGGAGTTTGAAACCCCAGGAATGAGCCTTGGTTTTGCCACTTTAAAAGTGCGTGAACTTTTGCAAGTGGTATAATTTTTTGAAGCTGACAAAAACTTTCAGAGTTGCCAAGATAATAAAATCAGCAACATCTATAAAGGGGTCTGTAAAACATGTTATAAAAGAGCTGTGAAAATATAATCTATTATTACAAAACTCCTCCCTTCTCCCTTGTCTCCACATTTCTGCAAACAAATGAAGTGTTGTCGGGTGGACAGCTAAGATTTCGGGTTCAGTGGTGTCCATTTTTGATGTGGGGACACTTAAATGATCTTAGAAACAAGCAGTCTGATCTTTAATTATTCATTAGATTTTATCAGTCTGGGGTCAGTCAGGGCATCAAGACCCATCCAGGCAATTTGAATGTGATCGACAATCACTGCTTTACAAAACCCAAGGTAGAGAAAAGATGTCTAACCTAACTTGGTAGGTTTACCGAACGTTCTGACATCATTCATTTAACTCTAACAAAACTGAGTATTAACATTGCCAATCACATCTAAAACACAGAGGTTCTAGAAATCAAATGACCACTCAGAGTCAGACCATCGGTAAGTGGCCAGGACAGGGTGCTTCCCTCGTTCAGGCTGATTCAGAAGCCCTGCTATTCACCTATCTTACACACATGCTCTCTGAGAACCAGCAAAGAGGCTTCATTCACTCAGAATGGGAGAAATTCTTTACATGGGGGTCTTCGGTCTCAGATCATTCCAACTCTTAACATTTATCCAAAGTGTAACTTTGGGCGTGTCCCTTCTGATAGGTCCTCTAAAATTCACAGAAGATATATAACATCTCAAATAATTTCGATGGAAGCAATTGCAGAAAACAAACACAAAGTACTTTGCAACTATAAAAATCGTAATCATGTGGTTTCTATCATGAACTTACTTATCATTAGCTAGAACCAATCAATGGAATTCATCTTACTTTTTCTTGTAAATTAAATGTGAATGAAATATCATTTATTTTTCTTAGTGGTGCTGGCAAATGGAACTACTTGTACATAAAGAGTTAAATAAAATATTTTTATGCTATTTATGTTGAATGTTGGCTAACTTCTTGGACTAATATTGGACATTATCCCATCAGTGTACATTAGACATACATATGCATCTGTTACTGATGCTAAACATCTAATTGGGGGAGTGGAAATATAATATAATAAAGAGAATGTATACAGGAGGAAAACTGAACTCTAAAATGCTTTAAATTACAACATGATGCTCTCCACTTTATTTAATCAAGTCCTTTCTTATAACTCAGTTAAAATGAGAGGGAAGAGAAGAAAGAGAGGGAAAGTAATACTAAAATTTATTCCTAATTTTAACTCTGAAGTATACAATAATCATAGTGATTTGGTAAAAGAGTTTGAAGTTTCCAAAGCAAAAAAAAAAAAGCATAGTTCTGTGTCTTTTTCCCATAAGGCCTCTCTTAAAGAAGATAAATACAGAAACTTTACCTTAATCATGTTAATATTCTGACCTAGAAAAATTAAGGGGTTGGTAATATAAACATGTATCCTATAGAAATGGAATGGACACAGGTGGTGGGTATAAATGACAGTATCAGAAGTTTCACCAGGGTTCTCAAAAACTTATAGACAAGTTAGACCAACTGAGCATTTCAGTTACATCCCATGAAGTAACCCATTCATAGACTCAAACAATGATACTTGAGAGATATATTAGTCTATGATTGACTTCAAAATGGGAGGAAGAAGTAGAAAATGAAATCTGTGCAATTAAAAAATGTTTTACCTTGTCCATCTCACAAGACATGCCCCTTTCCTCCTTCAAAACCCTCCTGTCTCTAAGCCAGCAAAATAAGGTAGGAGCCAGCAATGACTGTGCCTCACATGGCAGCAATGGAAGCTATGGAAACTCTCCATGAGGATGTCCCTGTCCTCAATGCAGGGAACTTCCAGCTCAAGGCACATCTACCAGGACAGGGGTCAGCAAACTGCCCCTATTTTTCTAAATAAAGTTATATTGGAACACAGCCACCCTTTTTGGTTATGGATTGTGTAGGGCTCCTTTGGCACTACAAGAGTAGAGTTGAGTGGTTGCAATTAAGGCCACATAGCCACATCATAAAATATTTACTATCTAGTCCTTTAGAGAAAAAGTTTGCTGACCTCTAGGCTTGAAGCCCCAGAACTGGCATATTAAAACTCCAGAGCTCTAGTTCTTAGTTCTTCTATAACTCCTGCATACCTGAAGGAAAAAATAAAAACATGTTCTCTCTGTAATACCCCTGTGGTAAAGAGGCTCCAAGTACCCACATACATGAGGAAAGGATTTTCTATGATGCTAGTGAAATTTAAGTTTCAGGGTTGCTCAAGGGCCTTGGGGGGTCCTAGTGATATATTCTTATAGTTACCTGTTTTGGTAACATTTGAAAAATAAGATCTGGATACCATTGTTTCTTTCCATTCCAACATTTCCCCCATTAGTCTTCTCCATGTATCAGGAGGGGCTAAAATGCCTGCGAGAATTTTTAAGGATACACTAAACAGAAGTTAGGATGGGGAATTCAAGATACATCTGGTCTGGGTTTAGTGCAGTGATTTTCAACCGGTGTATCGTGGCACACTGTATGCCATGAGAAGATCTTAGATGTGTCTTTAAAATTTTTTAAAATCATTAATTAAATTATTTTCAAAAGAAGTTCGCGGCACAGTAGGTATATTCTTTTTTTGTACTCTTTTTAAAAAGTCAGCATAATTTAAATGTGCCACAGAAGTTTAACAAGTGTACTGTGAGATAAAAAAGGTTGAAAAACACTGGTGTAGTAGGACATAGAGATATATACAGAGATAAGCATTTCATAGTCACTTTTTCCTATGGTTTAGTTATGTTAGTCCTCCCAAGGTAGGACTGACTTGCATAAAAATTCTTGCTACCTTTAGCCGGGCATTGTGGTGGGCGCCTGTAGTCCCAGCTACTCGGGAGGCTGAGGGAAGAGAATCGCCTAAGCCCAGGAGTTGGAGGTTGCTGTGAGCTGTGTGACGCCACGGCACTCTATGGAGGGTAATAAAATGAGACTCTGTCTCTACAAAAAAATAAGAAAAAAATTCCTGCTACCTGTGTTCACCCATCTGGTGTTGCAAAGCAAAAGGGCAGGCTGAGTAGTCTTAGCCCTGTACAAACATGTCTTGGGGTGCGCATCCTTGAAAGTGCATGATAGTGGAGGAGAAAAAGCTTCTGCAACATGCAAAGCCAGAAACCAGTCTATGGAAAAGTTTTCCAAGCCTTTCAGTTCATATTTGAAATATTAATATATTTTCCCAAATCTGACAACAAGCTTAAAATATTGAATGACACTATTAATGGTAAGTTGTGATGCTGTACTGTATTATTGATTTAAAAACCTCAATAAATGATGCTAAAGGAAAGATCAAAATATCTATTGCTATCTATAGAAAACATTACAACATTGCTATTGTGTGAAGACCTACTCAGGATACACAGCCAACAAACTACATAGGAAAACTAGTACTACAGAGTGTCAAACTGTTAATAAAAAAATCATGTTGTCTTCTGGATTCTGCGATATTTATGGTTAGCTTTTAAAATTAGCAAGTTCTTGTGATTTCATTTTTATTCTAAAAAAATGTATCATAATTTTATGTCCTTTTGCATAAATAGGGTCCCCCAAGTCACGTACCATGCAGGTCCACAAAACCGATTCTACTTGTGTCCTGCCACACACTAAAATATAATAAAAATTAAGTTGCACATGAACTTTATGGCCATGCTGTATAATTAAAATAAACATTTCTTGCTTTGCTTTCCTTTTTATAAAGCTGGTCATCATAACCCACTATATAGAGGCTGTGGTTTTAGTAATGGAGGGATTCACAATTGAAAAACAGCCTTAAAAAAATCTCCACAAGTGAATTATTAATAGAAGCAAATCCATTGCTAAGAGCAGCGGGTCTCACACCGAGCTACCCTGCAGCACAGTGGGATGGAAGCACTCTCAGAACAAGACTGATCTGGGTCTGAACGCTGACTTCACCTTTTTTGCCCTGTGTATTCCTGGACACAATATCTAAGTGTTTCTTCAGCCATCAAACAGAGAAAACAGAACCAACTTCACGGGGTTGCTGTGCGGGTGAAATGAGGGGACCCGTGTTCAGGGCAGAGGCCAAACCTGGCATCTCTGACGCTGGCTGTTCCCATCTGCGTCTCTTGGGAGCCACCAGCGGCTCACGCGCAGAGAACACAGCTGGCAAAGAGACATTCGGAGGAAAGCCTCTGTAATTAATGTCATATTCACTCAATTTCAAGTCTAGACAATATTTTTCTAAAACAATTGCTTCTGAGAGCCTGTAATAAAAACAGAACAATGTCAGTCATCAGAACTCCGAAAGGGAAGGATAAATACTGCCTGACAGATCCAGTCTAACTTTGATCCGAAATTCCGCATCCCTCTGGGAGACTTGTACTAAATGATTTCCACACTTCTCCGTGGCTGTCGATCCTTGCTGTCCACGGCTTTGGGCTTCAGAAACGAAAGGCAGGAATGCAGGGGGAAGATGGCTTTCAGATCCTCCCTTCATGGGTCCAGAAGGCTCGGTAAATGGGGCAGCAGATGGTAATTGCCCTCCAGAGCTCACCATTCTAGATACAGAGTGAGCTGGCTACTCCAAAAGCTGTGAGCAGCGCAAAATCTCATACCCAGAGTATTTCTCCAATCAGTGTTCCAGGGGTCTGAAATCCCCATCCATCTGCTACTTGGAATTGACCCTAATGGCAGCCACCTATAGACCTGGAGCAGCAGAGGAAAAGGCCCAGGGGAGCTGCAATTTTCCTTGGTATTGGGCTTGCTGAAGGGGCTCTCTGCTCTCCCTCATCCCACCTCTACTCTTACCCCATTCTCATTCTTCCTCACTAGAGATTATGGAAGGTGCTGGCCACAGCCACCAGAATATCATGACTTGGACAGGGTGATGTTTTGGTGGAATTCTATGCAAATGGAACCCTGGGAAAATGGGCTGAGCTGCAATCCAGATACTGACAACTGCAATCTTCTGTCCAGAGAAGTTTCTTCCTATCTCCTGTCATATACAGAGACCTGAACTCTTACAGAGACAGAGCGAAACACAGACAGCTGACAAGAGGAAAAAGAGAGAAAGAGGGAGAGAGATCCACAGGGAGACAGAGCAAGAAGCAGGAGACCGTGCTGAGCGGCCTTTGTTACACTCCTGGGAATAAACCAAAGGCTCGCTAGTAAACGGGATTCTGCAAAGAAGCTGGCAGATGTTCCCATGACACAGGCACTGCATGGGGACAGACCACCCAGCAATCTGCCTCCTTCACCAGATCCTGGCGTTTTGTCACCTGAAGGACTTTTCTCAGTCAGCAGAGGCCCCGAGAGTGAGTCATTTGTTTCTGTCTCGCTATCTCTGATTTCCATAGTGGAACGTGAACAAGCCTTCTGGAATCCAGAAGGAAAATCTGCGTTCTGTCCTCCTCTCTTATTTTATTGCCAAATAATTCTGGGAAATATCTACCTTAGATAATCATAAAATACAGTAGATTAGTTTATTAAAGACTCGAAAATCCAACTACGAATAAAGAAATGTTTAACCTTACGTGTAGTTGTGTGCTTGCTGAAGACTTGTGAGCACAAATTCTCTTCATCACCTCCTTTACCACCTAGGAGGGTGGAGGTGATCGCTGTGGTCTCCCCAGACCCAAACTGTAACATCCTACCCTAAAGGTCTATGTCATGTTGTTCCAGGGTGAGCCTCAAGTCAGCCACCGCATCTGTAAAACCAGCTCCGAGGAGCATCTCAGCTCACACACAGCCTGTGTCCCACACCAGTGTTTATCTACATGATGATTTATGCGTGTTCATTGCTTTCATGAGTGTTATACACTACCCTGCGCTTCCCTACCACTACAGGAAAGCAGAAGATGGAAAGGAGCATTAATAGCTCCGAGGGCAGGAGGTAAGAAGAATCAGGGACAGCAGGAAAAGTCAGGTGTCCTGGCATTGGGAGGGTGGTGCTGAGACAGAACAGCAGCAACTCAGTTGAGCAACTTGCACAAATTAGCTAGTCCCCAGCCATTGGCAAGACTGCTGAGATTATTCACAGTTTCTCATTTCTTAACCCCCTCCCTATCTCAGAGGGCAGAGAAGATGAGGGCATGGAAGACCCAGAGCTCTGAAACCAGATGATGCCAATAATAATAAAAATTACTGGCCATATGGTGGCTCGTGCCTGTAATCCCAGTAGTTTGGGAAGCCAAGGTGGGAGGATCAATTGAGGTTAGGAGTTCGAGACCAGTGTGGGAGACATAGCAAGACCCCTTTACAAAAAAAAAAAAAAATTGAGCCAGGCATGGTGGTGTATGCCTGGATTCCTAAGTACTCAAGAAGCTGAGGCCAGGGGATCACTGGAGCCCAGGAGTTCAAGGTTGCAGTTGTCCTCTATCCTGCACAACACAGCCAAATCTTGTCTCAAAAACTAATTACTAACAATCATTACAATTTTCTGCAATTCACAAAATATTTCTGCAGATATTCTTCCTTAATCTTTGCAACAGTAAAGCTAAAAAGTAAGCATTACTTTTATCTTCATTTTGTAAAGAATTAAACTGGGAACTTTTTTCAATGCCCAGTAGCAAGTAACAAAGGGTAAGTGGATTAGATATGAAGTTTCCTCCACCACCAAAAGCAAATAATCTGCTCTTGTAAATCAATTTCCATCCAAAATCCTCCCCCTACTTTTTGTGTGTAACGTTGAACTAACTTCACACCATCCCACTGTAGCCCTGACAACAGACAATACCCACCTCGGGTAGCATAAGGAAGCATTGGAAGCACCATGTCTTCTGTTTGATCTAGGATAAACAGATCAAACAAGAAGACATGGTTTCTAGAATTGATGACAAGAGATGGACCCCAGTTCCTCATACCAATTGCGTGATTTGGGGTTTTCTGCATTTATTCGTAGAAGTGTTCAGCACAGCGTTTGGCATAGTAAGGGCTCCCTGAGTGTCAGCTAACATACTCATCATTGGAAGAAGGCACATCTTAGCTGAGCTCAGGCTCAGGGAAAGACAGCAAGTACTAGAGTGACGGAGATTCACTAATTACGCTGAGATCCTGGAGATACGTGACGTAAATAACACTGAACATGAGACTTGAGACTTCGCTTGGAATCTTCACTTTGCTGGTTAATTCCAGGTGCCCTTGAGCAAAGAGCTAAAATGTTTGGTCTTCTCCTCTGCTTCTTGGAAGTTATAATTCTGCCCTCTCAACGAGGCTCTTTGAAGGTCACACAGGCCAGGTGTGACCATTTGTAGTAGACCCTATGGATTGCCTACCTAAAAGCCACTCACTCCAACTTCTTGATAACTGAACCTCGATTTTGTTCAGGTATGTCCCTCTTCCACGTGGTCATGCACCCGAGCAGTTGAGTTCCTACTGGTCTAAGCTGTTCACGGTGCACCCTTCCCTCTGCTAGTGACTGGTGGGAGGGAGAGCAGCTCATGCATTTCTTCCCACGGACATGTGAGAGGAGGGGAAAGTTTTCCTTGCCTTTCAAAAGAGGAATAAGAAAGAAACCATATCTTCTTCCCTGGGACATGGCCATGTTTAGACATGGCTCTGGTCCTACTGCTGCAGACATCTTGCTACCATATGGGGACAGGCTTGAGCATAAAGGCAATACTCTGAGAAGGCAGGCAGACAGACAGAAGCAACCTGGGTCTTTGATAATGTCGTTGAGCCACTTAACTAACCTGGAATATGCTCTGTCTCTGAAATTGTCGTATGAAGTAACAAGTGTATTCTTCACTAAAAGCAGTGGACTCGGAGTATTGTGCTGCTTGCCAGGTGATGCACTGCTATAAAGTACTGATGAATACATATGTATATATGTATATGGTTATATAGAGCTATTATTTGTATTGAATGCTTCAAACTTTCTGCATAAGTGGGGGAATATTAGCACATTACCAGGAAAGCCATAGTGAGTTATAGCACTTGGGTAACAAGGCATAGATCAGTGATGCTTTACTTGTAGAGTCTAGGTAGGTACGACCTGAAACTGAACTGAGATTCACAGTGTATCTTCCTTTAATGATATTCAGAATTATGCCTCCCCATTTTTTGTGTTCAACAAATGACAAATACCTCAAAGAAATAAAAAACGACATGCATGTGTGTGTCCAACTGCAACAAATAATTTGGAAGTCACAAGTCCACTGCCCTTTTTTATTTTTTTTTTAAGTGAAATGGAGAGATGCTGGCGGAACGAAGTGTTCCATTTTCAAATAGCATGCTTTATTTGGACAGACCAGATATGCGCTAATGATGGAGATTCAATTTCATCTGAAAGGAAGATACATTAAAATGTAAGTAGTAAAAGTGCATATTCTTACTAAACTGAACACGGGGCAGAATTTTTTCTTCTAATAACTAACCATTCACTCTCACTGTTCTCTCGGGGTTGACAGCAAATGGTAAATGTCTTTGAAATTATTTAAAATGAAGGATTGTGATGTTCTACATTTTGAATTGGGGAGGCAGACAGTTGTTCTTGGTAAGGAATTAGGATTATGTCACAGGAACATCTTGATCAGACATGTGACTCCCAGTAATGATAGAGACCATGCTTGCTCCTGGTACCCAGTAAGTTTTAAAGAATTGAAGCCCAATTTCCTGAACAAAAGATCTGAGCATTGGTGAAAGGTGGAAGTTTAATATTCTATGGAGACATTCAAGTTAAAAGTTATAATAAGTTGCTAGAGTAAATGTTGTATTCATTGGAAAAACATGTTTTTACAAAAATGTGTGATTGCGATAACTGACATTCATGAGGAGCCACTGGGATTCATGACCTCTACGCACTTTAAATGGAAGCATTATTATGAAGAGAATGAGACTGGGCATCCACTAAACTGCAATTATGTCCCTAGCTTCTCCACTTACTAGCTACATGGCCACAGGGAAGAAATTCAACCTCTACGCCATAGCTTCCTTATTGGCCAAATGGGTGGTGACAATAGTGCCTACTTTTTAACGTGCCTGTGAGGACTGATGGGGATAATGCTTGGAAAATACTTGCCAAGGTACTGGCATATCAGTCCTTGTTAAAACCACCTAAAATGTAATAAATAAATAACGTGGGCCACAGCTTTTGAATTCCATCCATGATGCTATAACCTAGTTCCATATGACTAATTCATGAAGGATACGCATAGGAACTCCACTAACCAGATTTTTTGATTAACCAGGATATGCATCTATTATTGTGCTTACCTTACTATATCATCACTATCAGTTTGCAAATTTCTCTATAGTTAGAAAGAGAAGATCACGGGGGCATGAATAATATTCACCTTTTTATCTTTGAAACACAGCCCAGCATTTGGCACACAGTAAGCACCTAATAAACATTTGTAAAATGAGTCAGTGAGTGAGTGAATTTTGCCTCGGGCCAGACCTGGTTTCTGTAAAATATTAATGATTGACAGGAAATCCATTGGCAGTGACTAAGACAAATCAAGATGAAGCCACTACAGAGAACTCTTTCCGAGGGCTAAAAGCTATAGGCTCCCATTGCTGGCTCTGCTGCCAGATGCAAACCACATTGTGTGGCAATTTACATTGTGTTCTTCTAACATCAAGAGATTCAAGACAGCCTGGCTCCTGCCATCTTATGAACAATTCTGTCCCAACACACTGGCTACTGTTCTCTCTATTGAATTGCAATTTTTTTCCTGGATATCGATAAACAGCTGCAGAGTCAAATTAGTACTGTTTACTGTCAAATTACGATGGAAACTGATCCTTTCTGTTCTTTGTTTACAGCGCCTGTACTGCTTGTCCCAAACCTCCAGAGTAACTAAATGCGAATAGACGGCTTCTGACGGTGGATGCTATCCCAGATCAAACAGAAGGCAGATTTTGTTTGTCTTCTAAAATAAACTATCTTTTCAGGTTCATGGGCTTCGGAATAACAGCTATCATATTTCGCCAGCTGTTTTTTATTCCTTTGCTAATTTTACAGCTTGGTCGTTTAGAAGGAGGGCTCTGTCTTTGTTCCATTCCTATGGTGCTGGTTCAGTGCCAGGGGAACAGAATATTCATAGAAGTTTAGGAAGCCAAGCTAGAGAGAAGAGTGTGTTTGTAATTTGGTAGCACGGATAATAGTGTTCTGAAAACTCATCACAAAATGAAAAGTGTTTATTGTCACAACCCAAATGCTGTAGCAATCCCTAAATAGTAGAGTTGTAAAAAATCCTGGTCCTATTACCTAACATTTATTTTTCTTCTTAGCTCTTCACTGTTTACATATTCATAAGCAGACTTTTGCTATCTCCCTCTAAGTTCTATTATTAAAATATTGAACAAGACAGAAATAGCTATCATGTCACTTAACCATCTGCCGATTGATGGGATTCCACGAGCCATTGCTTCAAGGACATGGCTATGCAACCTGTTTTAAAACCAGCCAAATGCATTAGCCTTTGGCTTACACTTTACTATCTTATTCATCAGCCTATCATGAAGAAGAATCCCACAAATTGCCTCATCGACATCTAGATACTCTACCTTTGCTGCATTTTCGGGATGAATCCAGCATGCCAGACAGCAAAGAGAGTGATATTGTGCTGCCTTATAGAGGTCTCAGGGAACTGAGGCCACTCAGTTCTGAAATACAGTACTGTATTTCAACTTACAAACCAAGTTTTCAATTGTTTGATCTAGAGTCTCACCCCATCACATTGATTGTTCTGCAGTTAGAACTTATCTTTTTATCCTTTTCAGAAATAAGACCAATAAGACTCATTTATTATGCATTCCCCCAAAAGTCAATATCCATACACTATATAATTTAATCCCTATGATAATTTTACAAGACAAGTTCCACATCCCCACTTTGTAACTAAAGAAACTAGCACTTACAGAGATGAAGTCTGAAGCAAGAGTTGAAACCTGCTTTCCATCCCTAGTCTGAACTACCCCCGTGGTCCTGCCTTCCTCTCTCTGGAATTCAAAGCCTCAGCCTAGCTTCTAAGTCATCGCTGATGTGACCCCACCCTTGCATTTCAAACTATCACTCTTCCATTTGAAGCTCTAGCCAAACTAGGTATATGTCTGGTATCGTGCCATCCTGCCTCCATGTTTATACCATTCCCAGCCCTTCCCACAAAGCCAATTAATTTAGGTTCCAATTAAAATATCACAGTTCCCACACATCCTACTCACACAAGCACACCCATATCCACACACAGCTATCACCCTGTCTGGTCAGTCATTTGACAGTGAATAGAAAGCCTCCCTTAATGGGAGGACCTTAGGACATTTGGTCTTTAAGGCCAATGAACTTATAGTTACCATCGTTTTATAGTTATTAAAAAATGACTATGGTTGAGTCAGACAAGCTCCTAAAAATTGGAAGTAATTTTAAGCTGATGACTTGTATCTGCTATGACATGAAGTTCATTATCATCATCACCACTGACAACTACTGAGCACTCACTGTCCATTAAGCACTTGCTATGAACTTGTTTAGTGCTTATGATACTATAAGCCCGATAGAGTTGGTGGGCTTTTCTACACAGTTAATACCACATTTTGTTTCTAGATTCTTGTTGATGTATGCACAGTTCAGGCCCAGTATAGAATTTCCAAGGACTCATGCTGGGTATAATCTAAAGTTCTGGTTTGGTTCTGGCTCAGCATGGGGGTCTGCATTTCTTTTTTTCTTCGAATATTTCTTGAGCATCTGCTATGTGCCCAGAATTTTGGTGAACAAGAAAGACATGGTTCCTGCTCTCATAGATGGTTTTTCTAGGAATGCCAGAAGTTAGAAACATTCACCCCCAACTCATGATAAGGAGGATACCTGAGTACAAGACTTGACTCAGATGATAAGTATTTTGTAATGTTGGCCAAGCCTTTAAACGTCCCAGAGCCTCAGTTTCCTTGTGCTAAGAAAGACAGAAGTTACCTGGAGAATCACAGCTTTTCATTAGAGACTATCATTTCTGAATTTTCAAAAAGTGAAGTCGTACTATGATCAGATATCTTCCCACCCCCGTCTCAGCTTCCAGGGCTGAAAGGTTCATGCCTCAGTGGAAGGTATTTGCCGCACCATAAGCCTTTCCCCATTGGCACTCATCGAAGTCATTCTCATGTGAGAATGCCCATGTCCCTAGAGAGCCTAATAGGTCCAGCCTGGCTGTTAGCTCAGCGTTGCTCTGAATTTAAGCCTACCCCTTCTTAACTTGACATTGTTTCTCTGTTTACTTTACCTAATAAGTGAATCATTTACTCCATAAAAAGCTCATTTGGAAGATGAGAAAGGGAGATGTTGGTCCATCTTCCTGACCAAGTCCATTAACTAAACTACTCAGGGAGAGTGAATCTATTCCCTGAGACAGAGGCCAGAGCTGCAGGAATAAAGAGGTGCTGCTCTCCTCTCCCTGCACAGACCATGCCAGGGCAGTTGGACTGGGCTCCTCAGAGAAGGGAACCCAGGAATGCAATATCAATCCCATTATCTAGAGACAACACAAAGTCTCTGATTATTGGTCTCTGTTGACACACACTGTGTGGTTAAATTGGAAGCAGGTTTGAGTAAGGCAGCTGCAAGTCACAAGCATTTAAGCGGTCCTTAATTTTCACCCGCCTCTACTTCCCACTTGAGCATATGACTTCCTTTGTTCAATGACATTTGGCCTCTGCCAGTCTCAAAGCCATTTTGATTCTTCCTTATCATCGATGATTTCAGGTGAAGGGGTCTATCTTTTCCCTTTTTCCCACAATTAAAACACTTCATAAAACAACCAAGAAGTTGGCTAGGTGCAGTGGCTCACGCCTGTAATCCTAACACTCTGGGAAGCCAAGGCGGGAGGATCACTTGAGCTCAGGAGTTCAAGACCAGCCACAGCAAGAGCGAGGCCCTTTCTCTACTAAAAATAGAAAAATTAGGGGGCCTTGTGGTGGGTGTCTGTAGTCTCAGGTGGAGGCAGGAAGATTGCTCGAGCCCAGGAGTTTGAAGTTATAGTGAGGTAGGCTGATGCCACGGCACTCTACTACCCAGGGCAACAGAGTGAGACTCTGTCTCAAAAAGAAAACAACAACAAACAACAATAAAAAACAAAAACCAGAAAGTTGATGGCAAGACTAGAGTTCTTGTACTACAAAACATAGGGGAAAGCATGAAGTATTCAAAGAAATTTCTTAACACTGAGGACCAGCCATACGCTCTCTAACCTTCAATCTCCCTCTTTAGAAAATGGGGAGAGTTGCTACTTCCAGTGATCTGGGGAAGATTTAGACCAGATACCATATAAAAAAGCATATCACACTCTGTCCTCTATAGATTTATTCATGCATTAAACAATTAGTAAGTACTCAATCTGTTCTACATGGGAACAACTTTAAACCCCCTGAAAAATATGAGAATGCAAACCTATTTGAAACCTACTTAAGAATGAATGTATTTCAGTAAGTAACTCGGAGTTTAACTATCATTTCATTTGGTAACACATTTCTCTTTAACTATCTCACTCCCAGCCCAAACTTCAGTGTAGAGAAAAACCTCTTTTCTCAATGGCCCAACCTCAGTTCCTTCTCCACAAATCTTTTCTTTAGTCTAGAAAATCAGACCAAAAAAAGGTGTCTTGAAAAGAGACATAAATGGAAAAGAATGGATGGCTTTTGATGGACTTGATTCCCAGTAAAACCCCAAAGGGCTTTAAGTTAATTCAATCCCACAAACATCTAATCTGTGTTTATTAGACATTCTGGTATGCAACGTGGCAGCTCAGAAAGAGCTGGGTTCTAGTCTTCTTTCTACCACTAATTGGCTCCCAAACAAGGGCCAACGCCATTGCCCCTCTAGGCCTCCTCCTCTATAAAGGGAGACTGGAGTAGGTGGTCTCTAATGACTCTTCCAGCACTAACATTTTAGGATGTTAATGAGTACAGAAAGAGAACCCAAACCCAAGCTTCTGCAAAAGTGGGACAGCTTTGCCATTTCTATTCTTTATTTGACCACAGTCACTGAAATTATTTAGAACATATTTCCATGTTGAGGTCTAATTACAGAATTTCTAATTTTATTCTTTGTTGTTGTTGTTGCTATTTGAATCCAACTTGTTTTGTTCATTTCCTTGGGCGGAAACTTTTAGCACCGAGTGCATTTTTATGAGTGTCTTTAAAAAAAGACAGTTAGATACTGTCCCTCTGCCTTGGTATGGAGTTCCCTGAAATTTACAGGAAAAGAAAAAATATCTAGTCACTTTGAATTTAGGTCAAACCCAATTTTAATATCCAAAGAATTTAATCAGAAGGCTGGAGTCTACATTACTGTTTAAGATACCAGATTTGGCATGCATTCTATTTTGTTATGAAGGACCCTACCCATCTTGAGGCTAATGCAATACATATTAGTATTCAAGACCTCAGGAAATCTCATTTTGGTTTAAATTTAACTCTCTATATTCTAGCATTCATTAGATAAAGAAATCTTGGCTTCATATGTAGTCTCATAGATTATATCAGATTTATTTCCCTAGTGTAGAGTGATTCAAGAGTTAACACATACCAAAAGAAAATGTGATAACATCTTTTTAATTCAGACTTCATTAATTTAGAATTCATGCACCTTGAGGGTACATAGGCCAATCTAAGCAAATAGTAATATAAATGACTTTTATGAAACATTTAATGTTCTTAAGAAGACATTGTTTTAAGTGCATTAAAAATACCTTTTGCATTAACAATACAAAGGTGCTAAATACAAATGATCCTACATTAATCTCCAGAGTTTACATGGCAGTCCTACTTCATACAATATCTATTTAGCCATAATTTGTGGCACCATTTGTAATTGAAATTATCTTTTAACCATTCTACAGCTCTAGCTTCTTCCCTTTTGAGTGTATTGGTTCCTCAACTTAATAAAAATTTTTAATATTGCTACTATATCATGTGCCCCATTGGAAAATGTGATGTGTGTGATCATGGTGCAAAATTTGCTTCATATGACTCACTCCAGGGTAATGATGAAAGCATTTGTGGTGACAAGAATATTTGAGGTAAGTGTGGGTAAAGACAGAGGGAAAGCATGTCATCAAGGAACTGATCCAATTATCTTATTACCGGGCAAGCAAGGCCCAGAAAGACAAACTGATTTAGCATCCAGCTTAGCACGAAGGAAAGCAAGAATTAGAAAGCATGGCTCTTGACTTTGGGTTCAAGCCTTTCCTCTACCGTGGTCTCCACTTCATGGAAGGAGCAGCTCTCACTCCAGGCCCATCTTGCTCTCCCAGAAAATGATTTTATACCAGCCTGGCACCTTAACTTCAGACACCCACTGAATTTCTTATTTAAGGTACAGAAAGCCTGCCTACGAAATAGTTCAGTCTACCCCCAAACCAAGCCCTCTGCCTCCAGGACTTGTTTTTGTTCCAAAGCATCTGACTCAGTGGTAGCCCCAGGATACACCCAATTACTGCAGCGGGTGAGGGACACACACACACACACACACACACACACACACACACATATATATATCCTGCTGCATGATTTTGCCTGACCCTTCTGCCCTTTTCCACCTCCTGCTCACTGGTAAACCAAGAGTAAGTTGAATATTTTAGGAAAAATGTACTGGGAGATCACCAAAGCAACCTGGATTTTCTTCAAGTTGAGCTCAAGAGCCACAGGCCACAGTAACCTGATTCTTGAAATGTTCACCACTGATTCTGAAAGCTGTTTTCTTTCTGGTTTGTGATTTTCAATAAGATCCCAAACAACCAAAAGGGGGTTGAGGGGAGGGAGAAGAACAAGCAAAGAGAGAAAAATCCCTAACCTTCCAAAACCAGACATTTATCATAGTTATTCACACAACGACCTCAAGGGAGGTCACTGCCACTTAGGAATTGGCGATGCTGCTGCGGCGAGCACCAAAAGGCATTTTCGGCCTAACAAACCAATTAGCCAGCGATCATATCCACTTCCGTGCTCCTTCCTGAATTTCTTAAACATGTGTTTATTGGAAGCCGCCTCTTTTGCCACATAGACCCAGGCGACAAATCATCAACCCGGAAGAGCCCATGCTCCACAACAAACCACCAGCACACGCAGCAGCTGCCAGAGGGCGGGGGTGAGCGATAAGCCAGACTTATTTGGTTAAAGAAAAAAAAAAGAATGAAAAGAAAAGGGGAAAAAATTGTTTATACTGGCTAAGCAGTATATTCCAAAATGCAGTGATGGCACTTATTTGCAAAATGTTCTGAGATCTGTTACAGTTTTTAGAGGAAGCTTGCTGAGAGGGGGGCTGTCATCAGGGCAAGCTGGCTGGCTCCTAGAGGAGCAGTAGCTTAATGAAGTTACCGCAGTTCACCACTCTGGTCCTCAGCGGGGCAGGTCCAGCAGTTAGATTTAGTCTAACTAAAAGGAAGATCAGTTTCTTATGGACTGGTGTTTGTGAACCAACCACATAAGGGACTGATGTATAAACCCAAAGACCTGTCTGTTAAGTAACAGAGGGCTGACCCTCTTCAGGAGTTGGAAGGTCCTTCCCTCTCCCATCCCTGTCTGGAATCCTCTACCTCATACACTTGAGAAACCATCCTAAGAATCTGAAGGCCTCTAACCAGAGAGCATTGACTCCACAAAGGCAAGACTTTTCAACCCAGATCAATATGTCTCTCTTTACCTGTACAATTCCCATATAGCCTGGGTTACCCGTACAATTCCCGTCTCACTATGACTTCAAGGCACCTCTTCCCCCATTCTTTTCTAAAGCTCCTGGATTCCATAGGTTAAAAGGGCCAGTGTTTGCAGTAGTTGAATCCTGTCTCCCTTCAAAGGCTGTGTACTCATTCAGCTCCTTCAAAGATGTCCTTGGTATTTTTTGACAGTCAGGATTTCCTCCTGTGCTTTGGTTATTTATTTATTTATTTATTTATTTATTTATTTTTGTAACTGAGAAAGTGAAGCGTGGGGCTACTGCTAACCATGACAGGGAGAGGAAGGAGGAAATTAGAGGGAAGAAGGTCTGTGCACATTTAGAGGTAACAAGATGCTGATGAATTAATTGCAGGGCCGGAGAATACAGAGAATCTTGAGAATTAACTTTTATTTTCAGCTAATACAACAAAAATAATAACAACAAAAGTCTACCTTTTAGATGCTAATCTTTCTAAAATACTTTGATTTCCTACATTAGTAATTAAAGTCTAATTACCATGGCTGACCATTTCTTAGGTTATTGAATGTAGGACAGCCATAGAATGTTATAGATAAAGCTATAGTTTATATGAAAGATTGCTTTCAACCCTGTTTTTTTCTTTCCCCTAACACACACTGTTTCCTAATGACTTTTCCTTAAAATTTAGGGAAGACAAATTCTAGTTACATGATAGTTATGAATAGTTAAGCTCAATTTAATTTGAATTGTATAAGCACAGAGATTCATAGAGCATAATAATTTGTAGTTTGAGGGACTGTCATGATCATATAATCCACTATCTCATTTCATAAATGAAGAAATGAACACCAAGAAGGAAGAAACTCCCTAAGTAGCAGTCAATTTGCAAATTACATCTAACTACATGTCAAATGTCCTTTCTACTTAGTGGGCACAAAATTAACGAATGCCCAGGAAAGCTGTTACACTGATGGGGAGAAGGGCACAGGGGTGTCCGTGGGCCTCTCTCTGTCTATATTAAGACCTCAAATGCTGAGAGGCTTTTAAACACCGTCCACTCCAAAGCAATTCAAGACACTTTTTCCTCCCCCTTATAAACCACGGCCTTCATGAGTTAGGGGCAACTTAGGTAATGGGGTGACATTTGGGGGCCTCTCTTCTCAGCATTGAGAAAGACAAAGACATGGAACCAAATCCTTGTTCAATGACAGAGCCCTGTCTATCTGGAGCAGAGCTGGAGACCCTCCGTAGAGAGAATGGGAAAGACCTGACCTCCCCTGGGGGACAGGGCTCAGGACAGAGGCTGGGCGTGGAGCAAAGACTACAGGGTACGAAGCAGACAGAATCTGGTCTCAGGGTAC
This sequence comes from Arctocebus calabarensis, assembly GCA_963573935.1. NCBI lineage: Eukaryota > Metazoa > Chordata > Mammalia > Primates > Lorisidae > Arctocebus > Arctocebus calabarensis. The sequence goes on along the minus strand of CAUYON010007643.1, from coordinate 58,266 downwards.
CACTGAGGCGGGCTGGGAAGTGAGGTCTGAGGCATCACAGCTAAAGGGATGAAGTGTTGCAGGAAGCAGGAGTCTTCTAATGGTGGGGACCACAGGGGACATCCTGGCGAATCAGACAGGATGTGGAGAAGTGGACACTGCAGATCAGAAAGGGACAGAGTACCAAACGCTCTTTTAACTACACACCTCGTCCAGATGCAGGAGTCTGAGGCTAATATGGTTAGATGTTAAGACAAAAATAATGCGAAGTTATGTTACAAATAATAAATTTTGAGGGAAATCATGTGTAGTGTGTTACAAATATGAATTTTTACTTAGGATAAGGATAAATTGGGACACATTACAAAAGTTTAAACAAGCCATCAAAACCCACACATATCACAAAATCAAAATAATTATCAGTTAACTCAGACACACAATGCACTATTTTTTTCTACAGTATATTTTGTGCATCACCTCTTTAGATGATAATCATTTTAAAGTATTATTTTCTATGCACAAGAAAGCCATTTAGTCTTCTACTAGGGTTGATCAAAATTAATTTTTTGTTTTTGAGTATTTGGGGGTAATAGTTTGGTAATGAGGGATCGATAAGAACTAAATCTTCTACTCAAAACACTCGTAGATACCTGGTGACATCTTCTGGTGCCACACGTTTGATCCTCACACTGCCAGTGCCAGATAGCTGGACACAGCGAAAGTGGGAGATGGCTTGGCTCCTGCACCCTTAGAGGGTGACGGGGAGAAGCCCACAGACGGGATAGCAGAGATACTCCATTCCTCCTCCTACCAGGCTGGCTATGTTAGGCAGCAACACGTCCCTACATGGAAATGGTGACCAACTACCCTAGGACACCCTTCAAAACCTGACCTAACTAGTTTTCCCTTCAGCCAGATCCCAAAACGGCCCATAGTCGCTCCCAGGTCACCTGGCCTTGTGATAGATGTGATGGAGGGAAGGGGGGAGAGAATGGGTCTTAACTGGTTGTGTTAAAATGGCTTACTTTGCAAATTTTACGAAGACCCATGAGCACTAGGGCCCCTCCCTGCCTCCCGTGTAAGTGTAGAAGAGGAAAAGGGGAGTCCTGAAACGTCAGCCTCATCAGTTTCACCGTAAATCCAGACCTTAAATCTGGAAACACCAGACCTGTTGATAAAGCTCCAAACCTGCCCCCATGCCCCAGGAGGCTGGGTCACCTGATGTCTGGACCAAGTTGTTGATCTTACGTTTGTAGCCAGGGGATGGCGGTGGGGGTGGTCCCAGATAATCCTTAAAATGGATCCATATGTGGCTGGATTTGTCTTATGAAGTGGGGAGGAGGGTGAGGGACCAGGATCAGCAAACATCTACATCCAGGAGTTGATTAGCATTGAGGGGGAGGAGGGAAAGAGCCATCTGTGTCGGTGTGGGCAGCAGAAAGGGGGAAGGCAGATACACGCACACCAGCCAATTCCAAACTTGGCCTGGGCACTACAAAGATGGACTTCAATACAAAGCTGGAGGAGAGGATTTCTAAAGGACTCAGCAGTCGCGGGCACTCATGTCATCACCTGGTCAAGCCCAGGACACCATGCAGCAGACTGTGGTGGTGGCTCTTCCCTGCCTGAACAGACAGCAGCATGGCTGTGGCAGGGTGAGGGCTGGCAGATCTTGGGGAGCTGGCCCTGAGCACGGTCCATTGCATCCCCACAGCAAATGCTAGAACAGGGATGGGACAACCTGCTTGAGAGACCATGCAAGCAAGGGACATTATCGGGAGGGGCCAGAGGAGAAGAGGCTGCCACCCAGCGACCATGACTGGCCCATGTAACGCCTCTATCCATGACTCCCAAAATGACTGTATCGCTCTGCGGAGGCCTGAGGCAAACCCAGGGAGGACCACACTGTTGCCCTGAGGCCAGGGAGATTCCAGGTTTGTTTCACAGACATGGGCTCTTGGCCGCTTTGTAAGAACCCATCACAGCAATGTTGCTGTCGGGTTGAGGAAAGGAATGATCCTCTCCAGGGGTGGGAGGGTCGTGTTAGAAGGAGATTCTACTTACTCACTTGTCCCTTCGCTCATGAAACAGGTTTTGAGCTTCCACTACGTGTCACGCACTACTGTGGTGAAATAGAGCGTTCCAGCAGCTGGACCGCCAGGTGGGGCGGGGAGGGCACGAGGAGGGCGCTGCCTGCACACTGCCACCAAAGGCGACACGGTGACTGGTCAAGGTTCTGCACTCTGGAGCCAACTTGACCTGAGCTTAAAGCCATAGCCTCCCCTGAGCAGCTGTGAGGACATAGGGAAGCCACTTAATCTGCTTGAGAGACTAGTGCTGTGGCCCTTACCTGGAAAATGGGAATAACAACAAGACGTACTTCCAGGGCCAGCAGGATTAAAATGTGCAGCCCACCCAAGTGTTCAGCACCATTCCTGGTGCACAAAAGGGCCTGGGAAGCCTGAGCTGTTCGTACCCTATTCATACCGCTAGTCTCTGTTCTCCCCCTCTGGAGAGAGGGCAGAGCTGTGGGCCCAGTGAGCGCGTGTGGGGGACAGAAAGTGCTGGGCTGCCAGACCACACTCACTACTCGCCCTCAGTAGGGAAGGAGCGTGACAACGCTGCACAGGAGCTGCGCTCACGGGCACACGGTGGACCTTCCAGAGCCCCTTGGAAGACTGGAGGAGGGCCGCCTGGGGGCGGCGAGGCTTCCTCTCACCATCAGCGGGCCAGGGCTGGAGAACTGAGCTTTGCTGGAGGCTGGGGTACTGAGGAACAACAGAGGTACCCTCCCCTTATTAGGCCTGGGGAGGGAGGTGGCACTGACTGGGTCCCGAAGAATAACTAGGACTTGTAGGACACCAAACAATCTAGGGAGCTGCCACCACCACCCTGTATGCGGAGGATGGAAGGGGATAGGAATGAAGCCAGAAAATTAAGTGGGAGCCAAATTGTGGAAAGCCTCCTATGCCAAACTCTTGCAGGTTTGGGGACCCACTGGAACTTCATAAGCCAGAAATAGAAAGCAGATAGAACAGTCAGGTATGCGTTTTATTAAGCTCTCCCTATGGCGGTGTGGGAAGCAGACTGTACGTACGTACGAGGGGCAGGAGACAGGGTGCTAGAAGTTATCAGAAAAGCCTCGGTGCTAATGACACTTACGTGCAGAATGACGCCAGTTGGGGAGCGAGGACACAGTTTTTTTTCTCTTTGCAAGTTTCCCAACCTCCTTTCTTGGCCCAGGGCAGGGACACGCCCACAAGTCCTTGCAGGTGAGCCTCCTGGTTCCCCTGGCTCCTAGTCTTAAGGACACAAAGACCAGATTGGTGTTGAGGCTTTCTAGAAGTCCAGAACAAACCTCCCCTGAAATAATAGCTATGCTTCAGAGAAAAAAACTCATCCAGACTAAGTAAGATAAAAGAATAATTTATGTTCAGGCTATCTGTCTAATATCCAGGGTGTCAGAGCCAGCTCCATGTGACCACCTGGGCCCCACGCTGTGTTTGTATGAGCAGAGTGGTTAAGACACAAAGAACTGGTCTAAGAACATTAAGAAATGTTTCTTTCTCCCCAGGTTGATTCTCTGTTACCAGATGATTTGTCTGTCAGATGAGAAACAAGAAAAAGCTATGACCTGGGTTCAGTGACCCTTGCTTTATAGATGAGCGAAAGCATCGGAATGACACCGGGATGGGAGGGAGATCAATGCCTGCTGGTGGTCACGTGACCCGAAGCTGCCCCACCCCTGAGCTCTGCAGAGCCTGCCCCCAGCCAGTCTCGCTCCTCCCCCCTGCCAGCTCCCTGCTGCCACTGAGCACTTGGCGCTCCTCCTCGCTTCCTTCCTTCCTAACCCCCAGCCACTGCCCAAAGGCTCTCCTTCCTTTGTCCTCATTCCACCCATTCCTCCAGATCACTCTCCATGTCTCCCGCTGGTTTCCCCTAATTGGGCCAATCCTCACCCGAAGTAACAGTAGTGATGAGGACAGTCACCCAGACGCAACCCAGGAGGCAGACAATGAGCACTCATTCAACACGACCATGTGCCAGGGGGGACTATCTGGGTGGGGGTGAGGCTGTGCACGGGTCAGACAGGGTGCCTGCCCTCACGGGGCTCCACAGTGCTTCATATCCTCATAGAGCCCTGGGAGCAGGCTGCTCTGTGCAGTACAGACACTTACCGAGGCTGGGCAGGCTAGAGCATCACCACCACCACACTTTAGATGGCGGTCAGTGCAATGCACACCCTCCAACACCATGACCCATGGGCCACTCTATAAAGCTGTAGCCAGCACCATGTCAGACTAAATACCTACCATGTTTCTTATCATTTGATATGTGACAGATTTGGCTCCTTAACTGAGACTGATTAAGGCAAGGGCCCAATCTGGTGTCATTATTTCCCATAACACCTGGTGCCATGCTGAGTCCGTAATTCTTGGGGAGTGAGGCAAGGCCGGCCTCATCTGGCGCCCGAGCTCCTATATTTGTGTTTTACTCATAAATCTAGCAGCAGAGAGGGGGCCAGAGGGAGTCCTAGATATGATAAACGTCTAGGTCTCCCTTCTCGTTTCCAGCCTGTCTGATGCTGCGGAGGGCTAGCCAGTTCATTCACTACCCAGAATCTTCTGTTCTGTTGCCACTGGCTCATGCCGTGTATGCTAAACACATTATGACTTCTTTTTTTTATCTCCCTTGTAGAAAGTGAATAACAACTAAATCATATGCCTCATGTCCGGTATTGTTCTGACACCAGGGTTCTCAGTCTGGCAGCAGCAGCCTCACCTGGGGACCTTCTAGAAATGCAAAATGAAGGGGAGCCTGTGAAAAGGGTCCAGCAATCTATGTTTTAACAAGCCTCCTGGTGACTCTGTGTGCACCGAAGGAGAGAACCACCGGTCTAAAGGCTTTTCATGCATTAGCTGACTTCATTTGCATTCCCACCGCATGAGGAAGGTTCTCATGCTTTGAGGAACTCCACTTTGATCTGGGGGAACCGAGGTACAGAGGAGATCGGTAAGCTGCAAAGTCACACAAGTAGGATCCAAACCCAGGCAAATGTGTTTACAATCCCTGGGGGGGTGGGGGGCTTGATCCCAGGGAGTTTGGGGATATCAGATGGTATCAACTTTACCTCTGGAAAAATATCTGGAGACAAGAGGTTGTGGGCACAAAATAGGGCTGCCCTGGGAGTTAGGCTGGGTGGGGACATGCTAGTTGTCCTGCTGGTTGTATGGACCTGTGAACCATGGCTGACCTCAAGGCAGGAAAGAACAATTTGACGAAGTGACTGAAGGTGATGCTGTAGAAAGAATCAGGTGCTGTTAAAATCATCCTCTGCCAAGTCCAGATCGCATGATGATGAAGAACACTAAGAACCCAACACAGTAATTTTCCAACCTACACTTCCCTCCGCCCAGTGAATGCTGCCACAGAAGGACGGCATCCCACTGGTCCTGCCACTGTAGAGCTATTTCATCTAAAGGCAGATGGCTGAGAGGGCAGAAAGAGCATCCAGGAAACCCCACCACAAGGCTCGCAGGCGCAGCTGGGGTCCTCCATCTGGGTTCCCGGGGGAGAGCTGAGCATGGCCACCATGAGTGGTAGCACATTCCTGTGGCCGATACCATGCAATTTCCTTTCAATGTACACTTACAGATTGTGCTAGCTCTGGAGACCGGGGCAGGAAAGGAGAAGAGACAGAGAGATAAACAGGCAAAAACAGACACAGAATAAAGATGTAAAACTGACTACAGAGAGCTAAGCAGAGTGGGTAGAAAGAGCTTTCATCTTTCTTCTCCCGGGCTGGTCCATCTCCTGGCCTCTAGGGGCAGAGAGGTAAGTACAGGAGAACCACACCGTGCGGGGCATTCTCCATGTGTCACCTTGCTCAGTCGTCACCACCACCTTTGAGGTAGGCATTATCATGGTACCCACTTGGGGGAAGAAACAAAAGAACAAACTGGTCTGACACTTCCTTCTGTTTATCACCAGCTCTATGCTTTCTGCTAAGGCAAGTTATCTCAAGGAATACCATCAATAGTGTAGTATTCAAAACAATCATCACATGCCTCTTTCCTTCTTCCCCTCATCCTTGCACCTTATTCCCGAACTTTGTTCTCTATTCTTATCTCATCAACACTTGGACTTGTCAAGTTGGTCAGTCCAGATGGGAATCTTCATTGATAAGAACGTGAAATAGCAGCATTGTTTGGGCTGGGGACAGAAAATGCAAGTGTAAGTTCTCTGGCCCCTTCAAAATCCCACCATAACTATCCTCCACACCTGAGCTATAGGGTCTCACATTCCTTCACTGAAGGAATATTTATTAATTTACAAATGTTCAAAGTAAGCTCTGAAGTTCAAAGTGGTGGCTTGGGCCTGCTCTGCTTCTCCTCTCTCCCTAGTCCCACTGAATGATGTATTTAATAATAAATAAATGCAAAAGAATAAATCTATAACAAACATGAAAGGGTCCCAGCAGCAGTTCAGAAATTACAAATGTCTGGAACACATAGCAGACAGGATCATATTGATAGACAAAGCAGAGTGGAAAAATCAACACCCCCAAAACATGCAGGTAGAGAACTGGCCTGGAGGTGGAGCCGCCCTTCCTAGCGGCTGCTAGGCCCCCAAGGCAGCCTTGGAAAGATAAGCAGGGATGGACCTAGGGGAATGAACTCAAGCCCTCCCCAGGAAGGCTTGAGCTTAGCCCTCAAGAAGAGCTCTACCCTCTTCTTCAGACAGCAACTGCCTGCAAGGAAGGCTTGACCCCAGCCCTCAAGAAGAGCTCTACCCTCTTCTTCAGACCGCCTGCAATGGCATTTGCCTGGGAAGAAAAAGAGAATTCAGGCTTGGCTTCTGGAACATTCTCTCCCAAAGGTCCCCTGTTCAGTGACATTTGGTGATATTACTTGGTTCTGCAGCATATAATATTTTCATGATCACGATACCTTACATCATGTGTGCCGCTTTTCAGTTTTTCAAATAGACCTACTGACAAAACTTGGGACACTCATAGTGTAAATGTTCTAAACCTTGACAAGGCAGCAATAAGTGGGACAGCTGGCCAGAAAGGCTGCGGGGGAGGCAGAGTAGGCAGGGGAGCACAGGAGTGCGTGGCCTCATGCAGTAGTCCCCACAGGCGAGGACGGTTCTGGGCGCAGGGAGCATTGAAGAACCAAATAGACATTCTCCACCTAGGGCCACCTTCATTCCAGACACAAGTCAGTAGACAATGCCTAAAAGTTGGTAAATCATAAAATGAGGGTTTCAGCATATTATTTAATACGTATAAAAGTAACCACAAGAATGACTGGAGATTATATTGGTACATACAAAAATCCACAGAAGACAAGAGAGTGTAAATGTGCTAAAAGTCTGTTTCATGGCAAGGGGTGAATGGATGCAGTCTACATCGGACAACTTCAAGAAACAGATGTAGAAGAGACTCATCCAGCTTTGTGGTGGGAATCACCATAAGTAAAAACTGACGTGATTAAAGAGTTACATCCAGATGTGAGCTCACCACTGGGGACAGAGAATTACTCTCCAATAGCCCTGGCTGAGTTTGTTCGTGTGCGTGCATTCCTCCTATAAATAAATAGGTAAAATGATTTAAAAGACAACTTCACATACCCTGGGAGATATATAAAGTAGATGTTTTCATTCTCATTTTATACATGAAGAAACAGAAGCCAGCCCTTGATCACATACTTGTGATTAGAAACTGGGTCTCCTCACCACTGGCTTCAAATTCCCCCCTTACTACCCAATCAGTCCGGGACTCATTGCTATGAGCCTTGGGCAGCTCACTGTCCATCTTTGAAAACAGGCGGAATCTGACTGCGAGGGCCTGTGCTGACCACCTAGCACAGGGATGGGTCATAAACAGGCCCTAGGAAATGTTCATTTCTTTTCTTTACATTTTATTTTTTAACCCACCTCCAAATTGGAACATTAATACCATTTATCCACCACGCTATCTTTCCAGTCATTTTTCATGTGAATTGTCAGTAATTTGGACTAAATTGATAACAATTCATTTCCAGCTATATTAAAGCATTTGTCACAACTTAGCAAGGTAGAAAATGTCGAATTTAAAGCATTTGGCAGGAAGATGTGATTCCAGTTATGAACCCAAACAGTGGTCCAAAGAGGTAAATATTTGAGGGTGTGTGGTATGAGGGGCACCAGGGGAGTTTTACCTTCATTCCCCCAATAGTCTTCCTCACTCACTGCACTGAGGTGTCTCTGTTAGAGATACTCCTTTGGACTTTGAAGAATTTCACATTTCTCCGGTCCCTTACAAAAGTGCAAGTGTTGCCAGCCCCCACCACCTGGCAGGGGTGGTGTCCAGCTGAGAGGACAGTCTCCTGGAGCTGTACCACTGGAGAGACACACATAGGGCTGAAGGGGAGAGGCACTGGAGACAGCTCCCCAGCTCCCCTGTTTCTTCTGCACATTGTGCCCATCGAGAGGCAAAACTTCCTCCCAATGACCTTGGGTGACTAGTATGTAAGCTCATGTGCTCAAGTGGGTGCTCGGTGGACACTGTGTAATGCTTCACAAGCCTTCACACAGTTACTGTTCTTAACAATCCCATCAGGTTGTCACTATCATTACTTCCATTTTACAGATGAAGAAACTGAGGTACAGAGAGGTAAAGTGTCATACTGAAGTCACACAGCTGTGCGACATGCACTAGATAGGAGCCAGGCAGCTTGACTCTAGTGCGGGGCTCTGCACCACCACACTAGAAACATACTCCCCACGCTAGTGACACACACACACATGCGCATACACCCCAGGTGGACTTTCAAGGAACTCCTGCTTTTAAGGACTGCTAGGTGCCAAATTCTCCCTTTTGTAGAGACAATGAGACTATGTGTGCCCCTCTTTCTGATGCGAGAGAGCTTCCCTGATGCTAACACAATAGACTAATCCTCTGTTGACCCAGAGGACAGAACTAGAGTGAAAGAATGGGACTAGGGGGCAGACAGTCGCTCAACATAAGCAACATTTAAAAAGTAGGTACGTGTGTGCTACGACAGGTAATGAGCTCCCTGTCAGTGCAAGTGTTTTCGCTTCAGCAGCTGCAGTCCAGAAATGGCAGATGGTCTACATCCTGGGGACAAGATCGGAAGAGATGAGAATCAAAGCCCCTCCCAGTCCAGGCGGTCATCAAACATACTCGTCCATGTCTGCCAGAGCAAAGTAGGGTGCCAAACCAAAAGGAAATGCATGACAGTTTACTATATGAGTCTCAGATTTTCTAATATCATCTGCATAGAGTTTCTGGGAGGAATTTCATAAAGAACAGTGAGGATTCATTCCTTTCATCTCCTAAGGGTAGGTCTGTCCTGACCTGCTCAGTAACCCTTTCTCTTCTCTGTCTGCTTTTGGAGGGAGTTGTGAGGATTTTGACTTCTAGGAAGGAAGGAAAGAAGGGAGGGAGGGAAGGAGAAAAACATATGTTTGGTATGTTTTACATCTTTGCCTCTGCAGAGGAAATGCTCTGTGTTACTGTAAATAATAATTTGCAGGTCACTGAAGGTTGTTAAATGTCCCCAGTACTTTTTCTCACTTCCCTCCAGACTCTCGTAATTACTATTGCTCTGAACCCAGGAGGCAAGAAGCATATTTCTCTGTCCAGGAAATGACAGCAACATGGTACCCTCTTCTCACTTCGGGGAAAACCTGCATGTCTGTGTATCGAGCCTGTCCAGAGCCCCTGTGAGACCTGTTCATGCACTTGCACGGAATACAGCAAGCAGTCGCCCCAAAGACCTAAGGCTGAGGGTTATGACACCTGGGGTCTAAAGCTGGCTCTACCCCTAGCTATGTGACCTTAGACAAGTCACAAAACCTCCTTCATCTGCAAAGCACTTACCATGACTAATAAATACTGCTGCTATGAGGATTTGTTCCTTTAGTCACTTTGTTTGTGGATCATCACTAAGGACCAGGCAGTGTTGTCATCTTCAGGGGTGCAATAGCAAACAAAACAGGCAAAACTCTCCCTCTCCCTGGAGTTCCACTGGGGGAAGCAGGTATGTAAATGTGTAAGTAAAACTTATAGGATTTCTAGGGCTTTGGCAAAAAGCCATGCAGGGAAGGGGCAAAGGGAGCACTGGGGAGAAAAATGGAGGCACCTCTAAGAGGGTACCATTGGAACATAGGCCCCAAGCTGAAAGAGCAGCTGGGGAAGAGCAGCAAGTGCAAAGGCCCTAAGGCAAAGGCGAGCCAGGTGTTCAAAGAACAGCAAGGCCAGAGTGGCTTTAGTAGAATAGCTGGGAAAGATGCAGTCACTCTGAACTCAGGCACGTGGAACCAGGCAGAACAGGCTTTGCGAAGCTTTTGACTTTTACTCTCAGTGAGACATGATCCACTGGAGAAATTTGAGCAAGATAGGATCTAATTTGAGTTTTAAAAGAATTTCTCCAGCTGCTGTGTTTAGAAAAAAAGAATCAAATGAAATAATAGGTGTTTTGAAAAACACATAGTACAACATGAAAATGAAAGGCAGTAAAAACTCAGTACTCTGGTGCTTCCCCTCAACCCCTCCATGCCCAGTAAAAAGTCCTAGAGATCAAATGTGGTGAATTAAATATGGTCACACATTCATTGTCACTTTCCCCATTGAGAGATCAAGTTCATTTCCTCTCCCCTTGAATCTAGTTGGTCCTGCAATTGCTTATTAAATAAGATATGGCATGAGTAATGCTGTGACAGATCTAGGTTCAGCCTTTTACAGGATGGGTAGTTTCCTCTCTTTCCCTATTGGAATCTTCAGTCTTGGGACTGCTTCCCTCAGCACCTAACTATTGGGCTGTAAAGAACCTAAGTCATATGGACAGGCCACATGGAGGCACTCTGTGTGGCAGCCCCACAAGGGCTGCAGATAACCATCTACCACCAGCCATGTTAAGGCACCATCTCAAGATGTTCTGTCCCATTGATCTCCCACATCATGGTGGCCCCAGCCAGCATTCTTTGGAGCAGAAGAACCACCCAGCTGAGCCCATTTCACCCACAGCATCATGAGACCTAGTAAAATAGCCATTAAAGCCACTATATTTGGAGGGCATTTTGTTACGTAACAATAAATAACCAAAATTTAGGGGGTTTTGGAGAGCTCAGAGTCTACACAATTAAGTATCAAAGTTGAAAAAGAAAAATATTAATCACAACAAATGGAAAACTTTCTAAAACATCATATACATATTTCCCTTCTGTCTTAAACAGAGTTCCCCCACATTGATTAACTTTTTCTTGGTAATTCAAATTTGTCAATGTGACCATCACTGTATATTTATCTTGTTTTTATGACACAAAGATACCCTAAGGACTTATTTAAATAGCTGGGGCTAGGGCGGCACCTGTGCTTGAAAGGAGTAGGGCAATGGCCCCATATACTGGAGGTGGTGGGTTCAAACCCAGCCCCAGCCAAAAAAAAAGAAATAACTGGAGCTTTTTTCCTGGTACTAACTGATTCTGTGCCTGTTTTCTTCCTTGTGTATTTTAAGTTTTTTAAAAAGTTATCCCTCCTTATTATTTATTTTTCTGTTTGTGCCTATTTATGTCAGCTCCTCCTCATGTCTCTACTAATTTGTTCTTTGCATTTTGAGTGGAGGAAACTTTTCATAGTGATTTGAAACATATGCATAAATGAGCTTGGAGTATGGGCCTGATTCTATAAAAGGGTATGATTTTGTGTCTGTGAATTTTCTGACAGCTGTTTTGCTTATGACCTGGTTCTTCACAATATTCCTTATGAATAAGGCTGCTGGATAACTGGATTTGGGATGGGGAGGAATTTTTATGTTATTACTATAAGTACAATTAGATGCTCATTCGTAGAAGCATAGAGCTGAAAACAAAAACAAAAACAAAAACAAAAACTTTCCAAAGATGTTTAAGCTCTACTCCCTCAATTTAAGGATGAGACCTAGAATATATGTTTGGCTATTAGTAACAGAGCAGGACTAGAACCGAGGCCTCCACCTTGTAGGTCAGTATTCTTATACTAGGTCCTTCTGAGTACAATTCTGCCTTGTGATCTACAATTTCCTATTGAGAAGAGGGAGCCTGACAAATACATTCCTATGAGAGTTCATGAAGGGCAGGAGAAATGCTTTGGTCAGTTGTGTCTCTTCCAGCCATATGACAGTGGGCAAGTTGTTTGGTGATCTGAGATGAATTTATTCAGGATAGCAAGTTCCACTGTCCAGCGTTGTTATGAAAAATAAATAACACATGCTGAGTACCTAGTGTGTTGTCTGGCACTCAATTATTCTTTACTCTGTGTATTAGTCTTTGCCCTAATACACAGAGAGTATAAGGTTCTCTATATGTTTGGATTGAAGCCTATACCAATCTTTCCTCCTCTCTGTAACCTTAACTACTTGATTGAAATATTCCATCTCTAGATTCTCCCTTCTGGAAATGGCATTGCAAAGGGCATCTTGAATGCTTCTAAGATATGTACAAGGTCTGACAATTAAGTTCATGAACTTTCCACTGTGTGCTTATATGACTCTATACAAACAACTCCATAAGGTCTCATAACCTTGATATATCAGTGTCTCACAACTGTGTTCATGTTAATGTGTGGCAGCATCTTGTTGAGTGGTGTTCATTATTGTTGTCACATGTTAATGTGTGCCTTCATGAGAAATCAGAAGCTTGAGTTAGAGCAATGAACAAACATTTATAAATTTCTTGTTAAACTTTCCAAGAGTGAAAGTGAAATCAGATACATGATAGTCTGAGTTTATGGGAATCATGCCATGAAGAAAATATCAGTGTATAAATGGATTAAACATTTTTCTGAGGGAAGAGAAAGTGTCACTGATGAAGAGAGTTCCGGGTGGCCAGTAACTCACAGAACTGAAAAAAAACTGAAAAATTTTGCCTAATTGTGCATCAAAATTGTTGACTAATTGTGAGAAGCATAGCAGACCAAGTAAACATCAATAGAAAAACAATGAGAAAAATCTTGGTCAAAAACTCATGACTTTTGTATCATGACAACACACCAACTCGCATGGCACTGTCCATGAGGGAGTTTTTAGTCAGTAAACAAGTCCAGTTAATTGTTGGAACACTCTCCCTACTCACCTAACTGGCCCCCAGTAACATTGTTCTTTACCTGAAGATAAAGGAAATATTGAAAGGAAGACATTTTGGTGACATTCAGTACATCAAGAGTAATATGATAACAGCTTTGATGACCATACCAGAAAAAAGAGTTCCAAAATTGCATTAAAGGGTGGCATGAGTCCTGGCATTGGTGTATAGCTTCCCAAGGGGTGTACTTTGAAGATGACCATACTGATATTCAGCAATGGGGTATGTAACACTTTTTCTACAATGAGTTCATGAACTTAATTGTCAGACCTCAAATAACTTGAGGAAGTAGAAGAGGAGCTATTCAGAGAGCCCAGGACAAATAGAATCTAGGTTTACTGATTCCTGTTTATGGCCCTGCTATTGAATAAGGACTTCCCTGGGGATGGGGTAGGATGGTTGCTTGCCAGAAAGTGAATGTTTTAAGGGATAAAACCCCAGAAGCCAGCAATGATATGCAAATGTCTCCCTTCCTGCATCGCCCCTACCAACAGTTCCCTGAAGACAGTACAGCCCCCCAGTACTTGTTTTGGAGAAATTTTAGTCTGCGCTCAGAGGAAAGGGGGGTGGGGAAGAAGAAAGTCAGTAAATCAAGAACAGATTTTTCTTCCCACCAGTTGATTTAAAGTATAGAGCCAATGTCAACTAATCTAGAATTTCTAAGTTGCAAATTTAAAAATTGAATGCTAAGATTTTTATCTGAGCTGTTTCATGAAAGCCACTATTCAAGTCCTGGTTTATCACCCTCCTCACGTAGTCTGAGCTGAGGTATGGGGGCAATGCCTCACATCAGTTGAGGGGATTCAGTGAGAAAGTTTTCCTTTCTACCTGGGTCAGGCTGCAGTGCTTGGTTGTGACACTTCTACTGGGTCTTCTTGTTCCTCTTCCAACTTGTTTCCCTCAACAGTGTTTTTGCACCGTGGACTAATCATGCAGAAGCCTTCAGACCAATGGAGGATGCTACAAAATCCTGAACAACCTCAGTGTGGAAAATAACCATGACAACAATAATGACAGCAAAAATAGTAATGACAATTACTATTTATTGAGCATCTACCTATGCCATGCACTGAGCTACCACTTGTTCTATTTTATTTCTGATTATTCACTCAAATGGACAAAATTGCTGCCATCACATCTATTTATACCCAAATGTGCCAAAGATTTAAATAGTTAGGTAAGTAGCTCAAAATTCTACAACCAACGATAAAAAGGAACCATTTTTCTCTTGTTCTTCATGGGTTTTAAGAAACATCATTTCTCAGCAGTTGTTCAGGAATGTTCTCTGGCTTCTAGCCTCCCATTCACATTCATTTAGTTAATAAATGCTTATAAAGTGCTTACTATGTGTGTCTGTAAATACAACATTGCCAACAGAGAAAAGAAATACATCGACACTCATTCAACTCTGGGGAACATACGAAAGGTCAGAGATAGGTCGGTGTGGGTTAGAGAAGCTGAAGGTTTCATGGAGAGAGAGAGACTTGGGTTGGGTCTTGAAGGATGAAAAAGAAATAATTCAAAACCCATTCCTTACCAGGGGGACAGGACAGGCAAAGGCATTGGGGGCAGGAATAACCGTGGCAGGAGGAAGCATGCTGGGGGAACACAGAGGTAAGTCTTAAGTAGAAGAATGAAACGATTCCGACCCTACAGAGGGAATGAACAACACATCCTGACATTCACCTAGGGATTTAACTGGACTAGTGCAAATGATAATTTCAATACTTCAAATTTCTTATTCTTGGAAGGTTTGAGAGTACATTTGAAAGTTAAAGGTGGATGAAAACAGACAAATGATATTACCTGAATCTCTGATTCTGCCATGAGAGGCTCAGTCTACCCAATTATGGGGGGTTAGAAAGGTGTTTATGCCCTTCTTTGTGGGATTTTTCTAAAAATTAATCTTTGTCCTCAGAAGATTCAAGAGTGTACATTTGCATGTGTGCATTTGTTCTAACAATACTCCAGAAAACTGGAAATAGTAGAAAGTGTAACTGTTTCCCCTCATTGGAAAGCCCAATGGGAACCACACTCATTGTTCCCATCCTCATGGACTAGTATTTCTTGGAATAGAGCAGACTACTATGACTGCTCTCCTACTCCCCACCTCACCCCCAAAACCTCCCAAGAGAGAAGGTTATTCCACTAAATAAATCAGGCTTGGGGGAGAACTTCTACAGGGCAAAGCAGTGATTTTCAACCTGTGTGCCATGGCACACCAGTGTGCCGTAAGAGGGTCTTCGGTGAGCCACAAAAAAATTTAAAGATCATTAATTAAATTAATTTTGAAAGAAGTTCAAAGCACATTAAGTGTATTCTTTGTTTTATTTTTTTTTAATGATCAACATAATTTAAGTGTGCCATGGAAGTTTAACTATATATAGTTTCAAGTGTGCCGTGAGATAAAAAAAAGGTTAAAAAACACTGGGGAAGGGTAGCTCCTGTGATTTGTCCTCCTCTTATAAGAGGAGTGACATTTCCCCAAATGTACAAGTTTACACAGTAGATGTGAAAAGAAAGAAATGCTCTTGAAAAGAGGCATACATAAAGTGCTTACTATGTGTATCTGCAATTATGACATTGATAGTGGGGAATAAATACATAGAACTATTATTTAATGGGTACAGAGACATAAGGGCAAGACAGAAAAATTACCTGAGGTCAGAGAAAAGCAAAGGGAGCAAGGTTAGGAGAGGTGAACAGTGGACATTTGAAAGAAGACCTTCTTAGGATGATTTAACTTCTTAGGAGCCCTTGCACTAGAAAAAATTAGGTACAGTTTTAAATTGTTTTCTTTTGTGGCAGAGACTGTCGACCGCCCACCTTGTACTCCTCATCCCACCGTACAAAATTATTTCTGGGAAACGTTCAATCAGGGGTCTCATTTCCAAGTTCCCCTGGCATTTTAAGTAGGGCCAAGTGGGGTGTCACGTGGAGTCTTCTAGAGCCTTCTGACTGCCCTGGGCGTGGAAAGATCTTATTCCTTTAATTCTCTATTGCTAATAATACTTCAATCAGCAGGATAATAATAACTTACACTAAAATTAATAACTTACAGTTTGTAGTGTTTGCCCACATACTGTCACTTGACCCCAACAAGAACCCTATAATGTGGCTATGGCCCATATTATTGTCCCCATTTTAGAAATCAAGAAACTGAGATTCATGTTTCAGCAAAATCTGGTGAGTGGCACGGTCATAATGAGCTAAGGCAGGGCTGGGAAGATGCTGCATGGGATGTGCTGGTGGGTCACCCCCCATTAAACTGCTGTGCTCTGCTCCATGCCACTGCTACTGTCATGGTTCCAGCTTTGTCACCTTCAGGCTGCTCCCGCTGGGGCAGCCAGCTTCCCATTTCCACACCCAAATAGGCCAAAGACCGAAGAGAAGTCCCTGATTCCTGTGGTTTAATTTTGAATCTCAAATCAAAATGATAATTGGGAATGAAGAGAACAGTCCAAACTGAAGTCAGAATGCTATGGCAGCTGGCGAGGGCTCTGAATACAGGACTCTGAGCTCATGTTAGTTGTCTGGCTCTCAAGAGCAGAGCCATGGAAGCACCGTCTCTCAGTACTTATGCAGGAATGCTTCGTTCCCTCTAACCACATATTACATTTATTCAGCCAGTCAGTAAATATATTTAGAGCAGTGTCTCCCAACTTTTTCTCATGATGACTCCCCTAAAGAGCCTTGTTAGATATCCCTGCCCCCAATTGCCCCATGAAAATGCAATGTCATGGAACTACTAAATACCTAAGTATGGACTGTGACCCTTTTTTTTTCTTTTGCAGTTTTTGCCAGGGCTGGGTCTGAACCTACCACCTCCGTATATGGGGCCAGCACCCTACCCCTTGAGCCACAGGCACTGCCCACGGACTATGATCCTTTGAAGGACCACAAACTATGGCCCTACCTAAGTGATTTTCATACTCCCTGCCCCAAGAATCCATTTTTACCCTTAGAGGGCATTGCTACCCTAGTTGAGAAGGTGGACTTTACAGCATTCCCATCCTGTGAAGGATGTAAAGTAAGGAAACTGACCCAATCCTTTCCCGGAAGGGTTTTCAGTCCAGAAAGAAGCGGGCTTTGTCTTACATCATCAACAATCCCAGGAAAAGAGAGAAACCAGAGGCACTGAGTTAATTTCTGCCTATACCACAAAGGTGACTTTAAGGCCCTTCTCAATCCAGGTGCTTAGTAGCATTAGGTGGGGTTTCAGTTCTGAGCCATCCTCGGTGGGGCTCTATACACAGAAAAGTTGGCAAAGACCTGCAGTCTGTGTGGAAATATGGTTGGGAGGCATTCACCACACATTTGTGGCACGAAGAATAATTTTGGCTATTAAAAAAAACTGTTTATAATGAAACATAAGACAGAATGGAACAAATTCCTCCCCCAAAATGAAAAATGGTTTTTTTCAATCACTTCTATTGAAAAACCATTCGGCAGGATTTAAGTAGCCAATCCTACGCGAGATAATGTTTCAGTTTCTTTAACAAGGGAAAGAATTTGAAGCCGAAAAGCCAACTGCTACTTCATTACTTTAATGGAAATCCCCCTGAATGCAATGTTCTACTCAATCATAAGCTCACAGGTTCTGTCACCAAAAGGTAACAAAGGCTAAGGCAGGGACTGAATGGGAAAGTCATTCCATTTCATGTTAGCAACTTAGGACATGTTATCATAATGCTTCTGGTGGGGTTGGGGGATAAAATCAAACTCGTGCCACACTCCTTCATTCAGGAGCTATTTATTAAGTGCTACTTCATGCCAGGTACCACATGATGTGTTTAACAACAGCAAAAGTCCATTGGGGAAAGATTGGGAGGACTTCTTTAGACCTTCTTGCTATACTAGGAAGGTCTAATGTATTACTGAGAAACTGTTATGTGGGCGCTGCACCTACTTCTGGATTTAGCTGTGTGGACCCCTGTCCCTTACCTAATGACTCTTGGACTTAACTTCTCCATCCATAAAATTTAGGAGGCCCTTCTAGATGGTGGTTCTTGACTATAGGCAACACGCTGGGAGCTTCAAGGACTTGGGAGTAGTTCCCTCCCATCTCAGACCTGCTGACTCAGAATCTCTGGAGGTGGGCTGGGCATGGGGAAGTAATTTTTAAAAGTGCTCTGCCAATTCTTCCAGCTCTGTCTTCTTTGACAAAAACCAAACACAACACCCTAGAGAGGGACACGTCTAAAATCAAGATGGCAGCTCTGATTTCCTGACCACTGGGGAAATGCCCAGCATCAAGGAGAACAGGGCAAGGTTTGCTCCAGCACTTCTAGTTCCTGTTTTAGCATATCCATGTTTTCCTTTCTCCTTTCCCCATACCATCTATTTCCTGATTCCATATTTCTCTCTACTCATTCACTATGCTGTAGCACTCACTATGTTTTTCTTCCAGTTTTGGTAAAACACTCAGTGGCATTCATTTATAGTTAAAGAAGAACTCATCTAAAGAGTTCTTTCTCTTGGGAAGGATGACCTATAATGGTAAAATGAAAGGCTCTATAACCCTGAGAACACAATCACAAGCTCCAGGCTTAAAATAGGAGGGGACATTTTTTACTTCTGAGCATCAGAAGCAATGCTGAAATCAAACTATGTAGAGGAGCACCTTCTCTGGCTACCTGCAGAAGTCATATGCAATTGACCCCAATGGATAATTAGACAAAATGTCTCCAGGATTTAATTAAAATATTAAGTAATGTGGAATCGCTTGAGAAGTCTTCTGGTCAAAAAGTGCCAGCCAATGTTCAGGTTTCCAGGCCTATCAGGGACACTTTGCACTTGCTATTTTTCAATTTGTGGATGGTCCTCTTAAAAAATGGAAATTCTATTAAATTATAATAGACTTTTAAAGATTTCCATACACTGAAGACCCCCTGTGTCTCTACAAGGTCCAGTTGTTTTTATCTGCCTTAAGATATAGGCACTGACATCTGAGTTTCTTTTTTTAATTTTTAGAGACAGCATCTTGCTCTCTTTGCCCTGGGTAGTGTGCAGTGGTACAATCATCACTCACTGCAGCCCTGAACTCCTGGGCTCACGTGATCCTTCCACTTCAGCCTCTTGACTAACTGGGACTATAGGTACACACCACCATGTCTGGCTAATTTTTATTTTTTTGTAGAGATGGGATCTTGCTTTGTTGGTAAGGCTGGTCTTGAACTCATGCTTCAAATCATCCTTCTGTCTCAGCCTCCCAAAGCATTGAGATTATAGGCATGAGCCACTGCAACTGGATGATGCTGAGATTTCTATTTTACATTCACATAACTTGAACATAGAAGGTATTCAATTAAAGTTCCCATCCCTTTCTTAAGAAAGAAGTATATTTTACATAGTTAACATTGTTTACGTTGCTAAAGTAAAACATGGGACATTTTTCTCCAGTGACTTTCTTTCAGCCTTGGTTTCCAAACCAAAAACCCTTCAAGAGAAGGAAAGAATTCCCATTGAACTTTTATTTTCTATCACTAAGTAGAGCGCTTGGCATTGTAATCACTGAATGAATGAATGAATGGACAACTCCCTCAGCTAAGGCTTGTTGTATAACCTTTTCTTTCATAAATGATTTTCCCTTCCTTAGTCCCAAAAATATACTGTTCCGCACCATAAAAAGATGCGAACTACTTCAAGTTTAGGTAACCTTATGGCTGTGGCCAAATACCACCCAAACCATTTCGACTGTGCCTAGATGCCACCCTCCCTCCCTACCCTTCTCATGTGTCCCACGAAGTTGCTGCCCACACTGACAGCATGGTACCCTATCTCACCAATGTAAAGGGCTTTCCACTCCGGGTGCCCCTCTGTCCACAGGAAAATTCCCTGCAGTCTCAGTTAGAAAAGCTTAGTTATTCATTCAGATCACATTCACTAAACTACTTTTTAAACTTTTAGTTTGAAATAATTATACATTCATAGGAAGTTGCAGAAATGTCCTGAGAGGTCCCACATACTCTTCAAGTTTCCTCCAATTCACCAAACTAGCTTGCAATTTGGAAGAATGACTCTTGCTCAAGTATGTTTATGGGAGAAAAACAGGAAATAGAGTGGCCAACCATCTTGGTTTGCCCAGAAATGAGGGGGCTCCTGGAACATGGGAATTTCAGTTTTCAAACTGAAACCATGCCAGGCAAACCAGGAGACCTTGGTGACCCTAGAAATACCCATGTGACTTTGCTAGCCAGACTATATATGTCTGGGCTCCATTGCATTGTTCTTTTTATGCCTCTTCCTGAACCCAATGCCCTCACTTGCTCGCTAGCTACTTAATTTCTCCTTCTGCTTACAGCGCTTCCCCTTCATTTCCATCAAAGATCAATATTTCCTCTAGACCCTTGTTTTAGGATTAGCCCCTCACATTTCCCTTAGCCCCCCTTTGGCTGTCATGGGGGGAGGCTAAAGGAAACGTGAGTGAAGAGAGCTCTGGACGGGGTGGCAGAGACTAGGGTTCTCATCTCTCTCCTGCCACCCACCCATCAGCTTTGTGCAAATCACCTTCCACCTGTGGACTCTCTACTCACAAAACAAAGGAGCAGGTCTAAATTAGCCTTTCTCACCTTTGGACATGCTAACATTGGAGAACTAATATTCCCTTGCTGTGGGGGCTCTCCTGTGTGTTGTGTCATGTTTAGTCGCATCCCCGAATTCTACTCCCTAGGTGCTGGGAGCATCCCTAAGTTGTGACAACCAAATGTGTCAACAGATATTACCAAATGTCTCCCTCCTCTGCCCAGGGTAAAAACATCCCTGGTTGAGGGCTGGCTAAAATATTTTTTAAGTCACTTCCAGTTCTGAAAGCATTTGATGAAATAAATCCCTAGTAAATCATGAGTGATTAATAGTTTCCCCTCAGACTCGCCCAAATATTTGCATTTTCAAAGTGTTACCTATTTGGAAAAAAGCCTAGAAGAATCTTCACCAGAATATTCAAAGCAGCTCTCTCTATAGCGAAGTCATGGAGATTTGAATGTTCTTTTCTTCCTCCTTCTCCCACTCATCCTCCCTTCTTCTTTGTTTTTTGTTTTAACATATACATGATCAATCCAATACTTGAGTTATTTTTTAAAATGGATATTTTCAATCCAAATGAAACCAACTGGTGGAATTTCAAACCAGCACTAGGGAACATGCCTTTAAACAGGAGAAATTATAGTAAAAACAAGGCCTCACAAAGTCACATCATTTTGAGCTATTTAGACCTTTTCCTATAGTTGTATTTACTTTGAAATTTTTATAATGTATCCAATCAGATTGTTTTGGCAAACAAACGAGAGTTTTGAAAATACTTTTTATACTAAGAGCAGCCCTCTAGTTCAGAGTGCCTCAGCTGGAATTAACCAAACCAAATCTCATCAGTTCTCACCTCCCAGAAACATAGTCAACAAGGTTCAGCCTTGTTGTCTCTGACATACAACATTTTTGATTTCATGTGGTTTTTCCCCTAGTTATATTCGGTAACTGACAAATAGGCTGAGAAACCCACCCAGCAACCACAGTGGTCTTGCCACGTACTTTGACATAGGAAGTGGATAGGAGGGTGGAGAGAAGGGGATGGAGTCAAGTCTTGCAGAAAGAAGAGGGAGGAACCCTGGCCAGCCTTATCTGTCTCCTACTGAGAGGTGGGGAAGCATGGCAAGATGGGGACCCCACAGGCTGATTTGATCCAGGATGTCACCAAGAGGAAAACGCTATAATTCCTGGCTCTGCCCCATGTAGTATGCAAGCTCCTGGAGGGCAGGGACCGTGCGCTGTTGTACAAGTCTGTATGTCTCACTCTGTGCCTCTCACATGGCTTTCCACAGAGCTTTACAAATGGGTGAGTAGGCCCATCTAAACCATATTGTGCAATAGAATATTTCATTCTGACTTTCATTCATTCACAGATTCCTCTCTTCCAAAGAGTATTGCCTAGCACTTGCACTTAAAAATGCTAGATAATGTGACTGGTTCAGTAATTTTGTCTCAGATCTTAAGATATTTCTAGCCTATGCAAATTGGACCTAGAGAAGTGGTTTCAACACCAGAATCCAAGGGCAAGATGGTTCCATGTGAATGACTTTGTCATTGAAATAAGTGAACTGGGGGAATTCCCTTGAAATTATGAAAAATGATGGTACATATTTGAAATGAAGAAAAAAAAGTGTCCTGGAAGGAAAAACAAATATGTATACCTCATTAAGGATTAAATCTCCCCATGGCCAGCAACTCACTTTGGACTCTCAAAAATCATGAATTTGGCCCTATTGAAAAAAATTTACTTATTAGCAGTAAATATCCTCCAAATGCCCTAATCTTTCCATGTGAAATTGAAGCAATGAGGGAAGCTAATTCTCAATTGTTTGGGTTACTTTGGGGTGCATTTTTTTCCTTTACAGCATTTATGGCTTATGAGCAAAATTAACCTGGATTAGGCCCTTCCATAATTGGTAGATACATTCCAAGTAATCAAAGCGGTTAGCTTTGACTTGACCTCAATAGAATACATAAATCATTATTCAAGGTTGTCTCGGGCCATTCAAGATGCTGTAACAAAATATAAACTAGGAAGCTTATAAACAATAGAAATTTACTTCTCACAGTCCTGAAGTCTGGCAAGTCTAAGATCAAGATACCAGCAGATTCATTCCACAGCCAGCCTGCTATCAGGTCCACAGATGGCACCTTCTCCAAGTGTTCTCACATGGTGGCAGAGGCAAGCAAGCTCCCTGGGGCCTCTTTCCCAAGGACATTAATCCCATTCATGAGGGCTGTACCATCATGACCTAGTTACCTACCTGCCAAAGGCGCCAAGCCTAATTACTATCACTTTGGGGGTTAGGGTTTCAACATAGGAATTTGGGGAGATACAAGCATTCAAACCACAGCAAAGAGGAAAGCTGTTCATCCATCTTTCAGAAGAATTTCAAAAAAAACATCAAAGTCTAAAAACCTATGTTTTGGTCATTTTCCTATTTTGTCCTGAGATTTGAATTCCTAAAAGTTTCTTCCCACATGGCTTTGCCTGGCTTTAAGTGACTGTCAGAATTTGGGCAGGATCATCCATCAGAGGCACAGCCTCACATATTGGCACGGAGTCCTGCTCCCTGGAACTTGCTGACTGTCATGGTTACCATGGCAGAAAACCTATCACTGGAGCTCAGTTTTATTTTCTCTTCCTAAGAGAACTTAGCCTACCAAATCTGGCTTTCTCAAATTCCTCTTTAGGCAGCCAAGATCCCCAGAGCAAAAGATGATACTTGGGGATAGAGGAGCGTCAGGACAGAGCAAAAGTCAGCTTGAGTCGACAAGTTGACAAGTTCACAGCCCACCTTCCTGTCTCCTCCGTAACCTGGAGCCAGTCCTGTTTCTACCACCCGCGTCCAGTGATTGCAGAGGCTAAATTAGATGGTCCTGAAGTTGCTTCAGATTCTAATTCTCTGTAATTGTATGGCCCGTTATGAAAAAAAGCATGCTTCTTTTTTATTTTCTTCTGCTGTCCCTCTTTCTCTCTCTGTTCTGGCAAATGCTTCCCAGCAGCCAAATAGAAGTCATTACCAGAAGCACCGCAGCTAAACAGAGGGAAATGTTTAGGTAAGCATTATAATGGGCATGGAAATAAAGAGACCACAATTCAAAGCATAAGTCATCGTCGATGAGAACGCACATGTTTGGGGCTAGGTTTATGAGAAATGAACGGGATGAGGCTGCGCTGGCGAATCCCCGGGCTTGTGTTTTCTTAATGCCAGGAGTGATTTATTTTCTGGTAAACAGTTTTGCTCAAGTAGGGCATCCAATTACTACAAACCTTGTTTGGTATAAAAACTAACTGCATAGAAAAATATTGCCTTAGCAAGGTTTAACTGGTTGTTAATCCAAACATGCGGCAGAGCCCGAATTCCAGGGCTCAAAATATCCTCTCGATTCTCAGCAGCATCCCAACGTCCAGAAATCATAATCATCGCTCTCAATGAGGCGTGACTCAGAGGTAGCGTATGGAAAGAGGACATTTCCAGAGAAACCATGGTATGGAAACTGAGCCCGGTGGGGGAGGCAAGGCCTCCCTTAGGTAAAAGTTTTGCTCCACTCCTTTGAAGTATGAGGTTGGGCTGCTTCAGGGGAATGTTAAGAAAGATGAAAAAAACTTTTAAAATCCTCCTTTCCACACAAATCTCTTCACATACAGCTCTGTTCCCTGGGATGTTTCATCACCTTAAGAAATATATTTAAAACAGACACTGGTAAGAGTATCCTTTTATAAGTAAGGCAAAGCACTAGACTTTTATTTTTTTAACAGCAACAAAAAAATTTAATGGCCTCCTTCAAATTCTCTGGGTTTGCCTCTCAGCATCCACAGACCTAATTGTCATACTTTAAATATTTTGTTTTCAAATAATAAAAAAAAAGCTTAAAAGAACTCAAAAGGGAAAGAAAAATGAAAGAAAGAGGGGGAAAAGAGAGAGGAAGAAATCTGGTCATCAGGAAAAATCTAGCTTCTATGTCAAAAGTATGTTTTAAAAAGAGAAACAGAGGCGATACGTTTAATATCCAAATCTTCCCATTTCCACCTCTCTTTCCACGGGGTTTCCTGCTGTGCTAATAGTTTTCAGTTGTCTCTACGAGGTGTCCGGTGACCGTGTATTCTGAGCACTGCAAATCCACGCTTTGCCTGCATGTCCTGGAGGATTTGTTTAAAATGCTTTTCCTATTTCAAGGTGGCAATTGGCAGTCAGAAAGATCCTAAATGACTTTGGAGCCATTTGAGTCGAAAGGAACGTGGAGTGTCAGCTTACTCCAGCACACAGACGTGGCAGCCTTGCCACAGGGCAGCAGGCGCCTGGCTCCGAGCTCTGGATTCCCTGCCACAGGCAATACGCTCAACTCAAAGAAGCATGGCGCACCAGGGGGACTTGGCCTACAGAATCGTCGTCCCTCCACTGGCTAGCAGGCAGATAACAAAACCATTCCACCACGTTGATTCACACAGATCACATTAATTCAAGAATTCCAAAGATGGGGATTTCATAATCCTCCTTGGTGGTTCATTCCAGTCTCACAACCCTATCAACCAAGACCTTCTTCATCTCTCACCCTAATCTCCCCTGATGCAATTCTAGCCTCTCAGGTTTTTGTTTTTTTTTTTCTGTCTTCACTAGAAATGAAAACCAGCTGGACACCATCTTCTGCATAATAACCCTCCATAAGCTTGGAGACCATTATTAAATCAACCGGGTTCTTGTCTTCTCTGGGTTAAATGACGCCAGTGCCTTCAGCTTCCCCCACAGTTGCTGGTTTCTAGCTCTTATTATTTTCATGACTCTCTGTGTCACTCAAATTGTTGAGGCTCAAACTAGACATTTTATGAGGATTTGACTAATACTAACTAAATGCGTGTGTGTGAGAGAGAGTTTATGGGTGTTTGTGTAGGAGAGAAGTTTCGCTCACAATTCCAGGTTAACTTTTTAAACTTTTTTGTGTGTGTGTGAAAGGTATCAAAAAGAGTTTGTGTAACATACAGGCACAGTTTAATAAAGAAAATAAAATGCGAGCTCATGCACCCATTTGTTTTTCCTATTAACATTGACCTGTTTGATTTTACTTTATTTGGGAGAGTGATTACATTTTAAATCACATTTACATTTGAATTACGCTGATTCCATTTCCAATCAATGACATTATTTTAACTCTTGCACACATATGAGTTATAGCCTCTTCCAAATCTGACAACATTTAGCCAAGGCATCAAAAGTTTTATAAGACGGCCCATTCTAAAAAGGCTGAACCCAAATCAAAAAAATCTTTAAAAGGGGAATGCTTTCAATGAGCCAAGTTTTACTAAGAGTCTAGTTCTCAAGTATTGAAATATTCATGTCTGAACTAAAACAACGTTTTCATCAGGAAATGTCAGGAAACAGATCATTTAATTGTGTTTCTATAAGAGATTTGGTGGTATCATTCCCATCATTCAAACAAACTGCCAAGAATCAGATGTGCTTAGGATTCAAGTGAGTTAGAGAGTCAACCCTCCACCAATTTATTGGCACAAATTTTCTACTTCTTCCTAGTCCAAGAGATATCACTTCATGAAAACATCCAAAATTAAGCAGCATTAACAAGTCACTATAATCTGAATATTTAAGAGAATAATGTGTTACTGAGGTGCCATTTTGTTGTTGATCCACAACTTTTCATTCAGAGTCAACCCCAATCTCTGTTTGAGTCAAAAGCTAAAGAGTTCCCTGGAGATTAAGCCACAACTTTCGGTTCACTTGACGCGAAAGGACTCACATGAGCTTGTTCTCAGGAGCCTGCCCTCCCTACCCCTCTCATCCCCCAGGGCCCGTCCCAGCTTCTGACTGGAGAGAAAGCCACAGCTTTCTGGGTTCTCCATTCCCCAGAGGGCTTGGTTGCTAACTTTTTGTATTGTAGACAAGAATGACAAGTAAAAGCTGTGCTGCAACCACCTTTATGTCTATTTTTTCTCCAGCAGACTGAGGTTATTTCTTGCTTTTTTGTTGGTTTGCTTTGGTTTTGTTTTTCCATTTACCTCTCTGGCGGGCTGATTCACGCTTACGTCTGGGGGACGACACCCCACTCACTTTGTGTTCACAGGTGCTTCTCTCAGGACTTGATCAAGGTTTGTAACTTGCTCACAACTTACTTTGGTTACACACCAGATTCCAGGTCCAAAAATTGAAACCATTTCTGAACGCAGACCTCAGCTGGCTTCATCACACGTTCCCAGGAAGTTGTGTGGATTTTGCCTCCTGTATCCTGTCCCTTTCCCCGGTATCCACCCTTTTCCCTGGCTTCTGGTAAAATATTTTTAAATCATCTTCACGCTTCCTGAGAGTTTATAGAGACTATTTGTTTCCTTTTATTTCCTAGCTAATTCCCACCTCTTATTCTAGTTCCCATTGCTAACACTGAGAAACACACAGGGTTTTTTTCCCCCCTCTCTTTGGCAGCAACCTCCCTCTGGATATTTCCCATGAGAAGTTCCTTCCACCTGTTGGAACCAAGGCCAGATTACTTCCCATCTTTATGGTGCTCCACGGTCCAGAACGAGGCTGAGCCCACCAGCAGAGTCCGTGTGAGATCAAAGGTAGGGATGAACTGGGCTACCTGTCCTGGAAAAGAGAGCCTTGACCATGAGGGCCACCCACCTGACGGCATGCTGGAGCTCCAGGCTGGCCTTTTAAGAGGGAAAGAGGGGAGAAGGAGAAAAAATAATATAGCAAAACTGATCTCAGTACTACCCTTGGAGTCATTAATGTGGTTTCTTGCAAACTGCTCATAAAATTCATGGCAGCAGCTAATTGCTACCATGTTCTTCTTCATATACTCCCATATTAAATTTGAAAGAAAGAAAGAAAAGCCCTTTCAAAGGCATATTAATCCGTGCACAGTGGTGGAATGCGTGATCTAGAGTGAGTCTTTCGCATCACCACAGCTATGTGGGCTGGCTGTCAACTGGTGGATTGCATGTCACTCACAATACAATGAACAATGCCTCTGCCTGCTGCCGGCCATGCCCTGCTCCCGGCAGCACTAACCAGCACAGAGCGCCCTGTGAGTGCACACATGTGCATGTCAGCATATCAGCCTCCCAGCCCCCTCCAGGGACTTGGAGCAAATTCTTGGCATGTATCTTTCTGCCTCCACCCCACATACACATTTGCTCAAAAGTCCACAGCAAAAGGGGACCAGTGGCCAAACTCCAGCTGCTGCCTTACCCCCCATAAACAAATTTCACTGCACAAGTCAAGCAATGTGCTAAGAAGACAGGCCTTGCCTCCAGAAAGTTCTTATAAGGCTTTACAGAAGCACAAACTCAACAAGACTGTCAGACTTTCTGAAATTCTTACTAATAGAAGGCTTCTATTGGAATTAATTATTCCAAGTATTCACCTAAGTGGGGCTGCTCCCCCGCTGGTCTGCACTGGCAGGTCTGTACCCATTACTCATGCTTAGCTTCTGTTTTGACTGGACATGCTGTCCACTCTGGTTGAGTGTGGCCTCCAAACCAATTGATCCTGGCATCCCTTCTGATTGTTCAAGCCAGTGTCAAATCGATTGTTATATATTGCAAATGTATTAAATGAAGTCTACTCAAGAAACCAGTATGTTCAACCAATATATCAGAATAACTGGGTAACAACTAGTCAAAGGCATGCTTGGGTCTGCTATGAGCAGTTCATCTCAGAATTTCCTTCTGTGATATGAAAATGTGACCCTCTCCCAGGTTTGCCAGAGATGTCATTGCAGAATCACTACAGGTTGCTGTTCTCAATCCTGCACAAGGGCTGAGCATCTAAGCTGCAGAGGACTGATGGAGGTCTCCCTGGCGATGAAAGACCGAGCCTACAGCATTAGTCTTTAACTCTCTCTCCTGGCTCAGCCTCACGTCTGGAAAGCTCTGAACACACTTTCCATTGACACCTCAGACCTATTCTGGCCTGAGCCAACCCTAGTCAAGCCAGGCAATAAATTAGAAATTCTATCCCAATCAACAGGTCTGTTTGGAGTTGGTTTGGAAATAGATGTACAAGCTGATGGCTGCCTCATAGGCATGAGGTGAGCATTATGTGTCCACCAACCCTCCAGTCTGAGCCTCACCCTAAGGCATTGCTACTCCCTATCCCATTGTTCCTCTGCGGATGCCCTGATCCCCAGCCATAGCCCACTGATCACAGCTCCATGCCCTGAGGGATGCTCTCTCACCTTTTGAAGTACCTCAAGGCTTTTCATCTCTTAATCCCCTCAACTCTCTGTCTGCTTCCAAGAGGAAGAGTTCTGAAATCATGGAGTCTCAGACAGAGTTCCCTCTCAGTCCCAGGCAATGAAGTTTTGGATGGAGAGAGAGTCATGGGCATGGACACAACCAATTTTTTTTTCTTTTGGGTTCCTCTTTCTGTGCACATCCTCTTCTCAGTGTGGTAAGCCAAAGAGGCCTGACTTCAGTCTAGGCCTTGAATACAGGAGAAAAACAGGGTCTGTACAGTTCACACATGACCCATCTCAGGGCCTCAAGGATGAGACCAGATAACTATGGCCAAAGTTCAAGTTAGAAGGAACACATTTTCCCCTTGCCTCTGTCCCTCAGGCACCTGTAGGGACAGGGGCAAGCTTACAAGGATAAGAAGCTGATCCAGTATTAGAGGTTCATAGACTTGAACAAATTCAACTCAACAGACACATCTTTCTAGTTAGGCTATTACTATAGCCTAGTTTCAGGAGTCCCTTCACCATATCCCCCTGGCTTCATTGACTGAGGATCTGCTTCTACCAGACAAATGTTCCCAGACACACCGTCACCCACCCTCCAGAGAATATTTCCCCTGCCCAAATCTTTTCCTCCTGAGCTCCTGCTGCCATAGCAGCATCCTGGGATGTTTTCACCAATACACATTCATCTCAGTCCCATGCAGCAATGCTGTGATGTACACTCAGCCACTATTCTCAAGGGCCAGCCCTGAAGTTGGCTTCATGTACCCTGACAGTTCCCTCCTCTGCTGCCCTACCTGGGCAGTTTCAGGTCACCTTTCAGCCATGATGAGAGAGGAGCTTGGTGTGTGTCCAGTGGTGGAATCGTTGTCCTTGAACACCAATATGCTGCATATTGATGACTGTGTCAGAGGAAGGCAACAAAATAACATGAGAAAATTTTCATACAAATTAAATTCTCAGTGGAAACTGGTGTCTGACCAGTAGCATTTATGAAAGTCTGCTGAGAGGACTCAATATCTTCCCTGAAAATGTTAGAATGTCCATGTATTTGTCCCTTTGTGCTGCTATACCAAAACACCACAGACAGGGTAATTTATAAACAACAGAAACTTATTTCTTGCAGTTTGGGAGGCTTGGAAGTCTAAACCCAAGGTGCCAGGATGAGGTGAGGGCTATCTTGCTACATCCTCACATGGAAAAAGGGACAGAAGAGCAAGAAAATGCTTCCTTCAACCTCAAGTCCTTTTATAAGGTTGCTAATCCCATTCATGAGGGCAGGGCTCTCCTACCTTAATCACTTCCCAAAGACCACAGCTGTTAATACTGTTATATTGGAACTTTAATTTCAACACGAATTCTGGAGGACATGTGATCATACAAACCATTGCAGTCTGCTATTCAGAAGTATCAGTTCTCATAAATAACACAACCCTAGTGACTCAAGGCCTACAACCTTTGGGTGTTATCTTCCTGTCTAATATTCAAATAGATTAATTCAAGCCTTCATCCTCTGTAATTAGAGAGAATTTTGTATCTCTCCAACATTTCTAAGGATTTCTTAAGGTATTACACTCTACAGAGCTTGCCTACACCTTTCAAGGGTTTAGGGCCCCCATATTCCTGTCCCCTGCAAACCATCTCTGATTTTAGGCTGTGCTTTTCTCACTCATACCACTACTCATGGGTGTAAACCAGTTTCTTTTTATTCCCCAAGGAAAACTCAATGCTTGCCTTGTTATAGGACAGACTTCAAAGGTTTGATGATAACTCAGTGGGATTATAAAAGGAGCCAGGAAATGACTTAAAATTGGATATCAGATACCGATGTTAATAAAGTTTGTTGTCTAAGCCCTTCACGCTGACCTCCTCACTGTCTCTCTTTTTGGGCCTTGGCTGACTGCCATGTGGCTCCAAACAGACTCTTCACAAATCAGAGTCCATCTCTCATCACCTTTCTGCCCCAAGTCTCTGCTACTGCCCTTTCCCCAAAGACGATCCCTTAAACTTACCCAAAGGACACTGACATTTTCATAAAAAGTGTGCAAAGCCATTTTTGCCTTCTCTTTAACTCAAATGCATTCATGCAAATAAAATATGATGTATAATCAAAGGCTCACTGAAAGGTTTTAAAGAAAGACCAGCTTCCTACCTAATAGAAAATCTGCTTTCTTTCCAGGAGGTGGCATGACTATAACTTTGAAAAGCAGCACCTTTCTTTCTTTGGTTCCACCATGATAGGTTAATCCTGGGATTTATTCCAATCACTCTGGAGGACTTTCAGCATTCCTACTTTTCTTAAACATTTCCAGGTGGAGTTTAAAGGTGTCCTTGTGTCTGGAGGAGAGAGGGGAGACCATGCCTGCAGACTGAGACAAGAGTCTTTTGTTTGGTGCATAAGCAAAGAGAGGTCAGGATGACGACATGGGCCGTGTTCTCTTAGATATCTCCAAGTTGTGGTGGGATGGGTCTTAAAACTGGAATTTGAATGAAAAGGACTAATTTTTTTAAAGAGAGACTGAGTAACATGAGTCAAAGAGCCCAATAGCTACACCAAAATCCATAAGCAGGAGACACAGAACAGGTGAGTGAGGGGACAGGACAGCAAGAAGAATGTGCTGTGACTGGAGGAGGCCGTGGTCAGCTCCACAGCACTGCCCAGACACAAGTGATGGGACATCCCAGGAGCAGGCATCTAGCAAGGGCTGGAATTTAAAGGCATGATACCATGACCTTGAGGCATAGGCAGTAAATACATCTCAAGGGGGCTGAAGAGATCCTGAAAAGAAGCAAGGAAGCATTTATTTTCTATTTTCCTTGACTTAAAATTACCTGTTGATCTCAAGTGAAGGAAAAGAGGAAAATGCCTAAAGTAGGCAGGGTTGGGTGTTAAAAACTGTATTTGTAGCCCATAGTACTGATTCTTGTACCTCCTTCTAGTAGGAGGGGAGCTGGTGTACCTTTCAAGAAAATTAAAAGTTGGCTTCGCTTGAAATCTTTGAGAATATTTTTGGAACTTTGCTATCTATTTGAAGGCAAAGATTCACAGAAGAGACAGATGCTACAATGTCCTAAGTCTGTTGCGGATGTGGTCAAGACTAATGCAGATCTCAGAAAAATCCCCTCTCTTACCTCAATGCAACAGTCTTCTTACCCGTTCGGTCTCTTCTCTAATTAACATTAGAACCACCCACATCAGAGGGTGAGAGTGGGAAGCCCAGGGAGGCAGATGTTAGAAGAAGGCGTAGGATCCACAGGGATATCCAGGTATTCCTGTGAATGCTTGGTGTCTTGTTAAGCATCATGGTAAGCACTATAGTAAGTTGGATTGATGTTTGAATTCCAAACCTATCTGCAGTTGTATCCCAGCTGAATAAATTCTACTTTTTGACTAAGAGAATGACACAAAATATCTTAAGACATTAAGGAGATAATAGCTGATACATTGCTCAGTGCAGAAAGACAAGAGACAAAAGCATAGCCAAGTCCTAAAGCAGGGCTGATTCCATTCCCAGTATGTTGAAGGGAAGTCCTAAGTACTCCTTCACTCAATGCAAGTCAAGCAACACCTCCACTTCATTAAAAAAAAAAAAGTAGTTGAAATAAAACAAGTATTTTTGAACAAGAAGCTCTCAGAGGAATATTTAAAAGAGAAGTACACAAGATAAACATTAAATCAAACATGAAAATACAAGTTCAGCTTAACTAGAAGGAGAGTGTCAAGGAAGTCAACATCCTTCCTGAAGGGTGTCCCACTATTCCTATTTGCCTGTGACAGAGGAGACTTCCAGGACATGAACCTTTTAGTATTAAAGCTGGGAAAGTCCTATACAAACCGGGACATTGGGTTACCCTGGTCCACTGGAGTAAGGCTAGTGACAATGCAAGAGTTAAAAGAGGATGTTTTATGGTAGGGCTGGACCAACTACTCAACCAGAGAGATCTAGGAGCTGTGTCACAGCTGTACATTTGAAGGACAATATCTAACTTCTGCTTTATTTCTTTTCTGTCTGGAAAGAAGAATGATCTTCAGGCCAAGAAGAGTAAAATGAAAATTGATGAAGGATCTACCCAAACTCAAGATGGATGTAGAGCTAGTTAAGAGTTGATCCAGCTATCCAAAATGGAATCAAGAGTACTGGCCTGGAAACTTTGAACCTGAGATTTTAACCTTTAAGCTTTAATGGAACACTCTTTGAGAAATGCTCTTAAAGAATATTGGTGACCAATTACTTGGTGAACACTCAGCCATTGGTGGGCAAATAAACAAGAAAAAAAATGTAGATTTAAAAAAGAAATAAATATATGTGTGTACATATGTGTGCCATTTCAGTTGTCAAATAAGAAACTTCTAAGGCAGATTTTGCAAAACACAGCCTGGTGAGCCACTTGCTAGTTCCTAGCATATGCAGGGCAGTGCCTCTAGGACTAGCACAATACAATTAAGGATGACAGAGTCTGGCCCCCTGATTGCTAGCTCTCTAAGGAATCTTTGGTCTGAATACAACTAAGCATTATTCTGAACCACCTGCTTATCTGTTTGGAGTCATGCCTTTCTCCAAAAGAATGAGACGTAAGGTAAAAATCAAAGATGCTTTGGCAAACCAAAGCATTTCATATATTCTTATATAATTCACTTGGGTGTATTTTTGTTCGTCAGTGGGCTAGACAGCTACAGGTATGTAAATCAGAGTCATAGAAACCACATTGCTAAAAAAACGCCTTGGCTGACACCTCCCTACCACCCAGCTGGTCCATGGTCTAACTAACAATGCCAGTTCCTTCCTATTTGAATGCTAATTCTCTGAGATGCTAATAAAAAAGACATGAGAGAAAGAAGTGACTTGCCAACTATCCCCGTAGGAAAATTCCTCCCAGATTTAAGATTTTCTCTTAGTAACTTTGGTTTCTGCAATGACTAATGCACACAGTGCTTTATTCTTTAACAAGGTGTTTTCATGTATATTATTATCTCATTTTATCCTCCCATCAACCCCATGAAGTAGATAGGACAAATAGCTTAATGACAGGCTGAGATGGAGGCAGAGCTCAGAGGATCAGAGCTGGGACTTGAATTCAGCATCCCAGTCACAAATCTAAAACCACAGTCCTCTGAGCCAGACAACTGTTGCCTTAAATCCTTCGTGGAAAATGGTGCAAATTATTTAACAAACCAATTTGCCCATTAAAGAAATGGCTCAGCCATTTCAGTTGTGGCTGCTTTCCTAATCACCATTATATTGTGTTTGCTTTTTCTCAAAATTAACTTCATTATGTTCCTGCATCCACAGATGCCAGCACGTATCTATAGAGAATGACATTGCTGGGCTGGAAGGAAGCTTCCTCTTGGATGTCCTACAAGATCTATCAAGGGACCTGATGGAAATTGAGCCTGTCGTTAATGAGACAAGGCAATTTGGCGCAGAGAAAACAATCTCCTAAAATGACTGTGTCAGCAGGCTCATGGCGCTCCTCACTGAAACAGCAGGGACCAGTGCCCAGAGGGTAGCGACCACATGGTCAGATACTCACATGCACCATGGGGCCTCATGCAGTGTCACAGGCAGAGTAGGGGTCCAGAAATGTCTGTGCCATGAACACTTGAGGGTGACTCCATGCTCTGTGAGATAGAAAGAGGTACAGGGAACAAAGATGAGGAATAGTAAATCAGGACCTGAGGGTCATCTTCCCAGCTCCAGCCCCTCACCTAATTTTCTCTTCTTTCTCATGGGGAAAGCTCTCTGGTGAAGACGAGGACAAATTAAGCATCCTATTTCTCAGTGATCTATACGAAATCCTCCAGAGGTTAGGCAAGTGAAGCAACTGAACCAAAGAAGCTTAGCAACAGGGAGGGGAGCAGTGTGAATTCCAAAGTGAGGCGAGAGTGAGAAGGAACATCAGTGTAGGTAGCTTGCCTTTGTAAAATGATCCTCCATGCTCACATGAGGTTGACTGTGTATTGAAGGGTTAAATGTATTACCAGCTGGCAAATGACCTTCTTGAAAGAGAAAGGGGAAGCAAGAGAGGCCAACACTTCAGAAGTAACTTGTTTAATAAAAGTAATCTCCCCTCACATTTCTGACACCACCAGGCAGTCACACCATCCTGCCTCGGGTCACCAGATGCAGCTCCGTGAAGTCAGAGGAAATTATAGAAATCCATCATGCCTGAGTTTTCTGACCTGGTTATAACTCACTGCTTTTTATCTTCCAAACAGTCCCTAAATTTAATTGCCTTGTTGTAATGGATTAACCTCTGAGGTGCACAGTAGCATTTATATTGTGTTCAAATGGGAGGTTACAGGTTCTAGGCTAGTTTTTGGAGTTCACTTTTATCAGACCATAGTTGTCCTGGCTCAGATCTTGGTAACTGTGGCAAACACTCGACTGCAGAGGTCACACACATGAATAGGCAAAGAGAAACACAAAGAGACTCTCATTTGACCTGGAGGAACCAATGCCCCCTCTCCAAGGTGATTTCAGGTGGAAGAGGAGTAAGCAATTGCTTTTACTTTTTTCTCTCCAGCCATCCTTCCCCAAATTCCACTTTCCTCCTTTCCCATCAGTGTCACTGTTCTCTCCTGGGTACTCTTCTCATTTCTCTCTATCCTACTTTCCCAGGCAATTAATTTCATCTGTCTATGGCCTTCAATGACATTTATACACTAAATAAATGATGACTCTAAAATGTATGTCTCTAGTTTCTGACTTCTTTTTCTGAATTTGAGATTAGCATGTTCAATTTCTTATTTGGTATCACTGATGTATCGCAGAGAGATCACAGACCTATGTTCAAATCTATTGTTTTGAGTATTCACCATCTCAGTAAATGGTGTCACCATTTACTCAGATGCTCAACCCAGACCCAACTGTGAGGCATTCTTTGAGCCCAACATTTGTCTCACTACCAATCCACTGGCCAGACATATTGATTCTGCCTCCAGGGTACATTTCAAATAAATCTATTTTTTTCCATTTCCATTGACATTACCAAGTTCAAGCTGCCAACTTCCCCTCTCAAACTAGTACAATAAGCTCCTAGCATTTGTGGAGGCTTCCACCTGGGCTGTTACCCAGCAACTGGAGACCTCCAAGGCAGGTCATACGCTTTCTCTGTCTACTCCAACTTACATGCCTGCTTTCTGTTCCTCAAAAACACTGAGCTGATTCTCACCCTAGGACCTTTTCATCTGCTATTCTTTCTACCTGAAATTCTCTTTCATCTAATCTTTTCATGTCTGACTTCTCCTTGTCACTTTGATAGTAGCTTAAATATCACCTTTGTAGAGGGTCTTCCCTGCCTACCTAATCTAAAAAGCTGGAAAGACTTAAGCTCAAATTCTAGCTTGTCTTACTTTCTAGCAGTAAGGGAAAAAATAAAGAGTGAGGATAAAAGGGAGGACAGTGAATAATGTGGGACACTAACATGGTCTTGGAATAAAGTTCTAATTCTGATACACATGTCTTGTCAGTCTTTCCATGACATCATGGTAGCTAGAAAGACACTAGGTAAGATGGAAGGGCAATGGGCAAGAGGGAATTATGGTAAAATATCTATTAGCTTTCTAGCAATATAGGAAGAAAATCTTCTCCAAAAGAGCTAATCATAGCAGCAAATATTGGGGTAGAAGGAAGCTGTATGAAAATTGATCCAACTTGTATAATGTATACCAGGAGCAGTCATCATATTTGCCTCAAGACTAATATAAAGGATGTTAGCTTACAGTTCCTTTTTGGGGGTCCTTAAGTTACAATTAAGTTCATGAATTTGTCACTATGCACTTACTTTGGCAGCACTGTATAAACAACTTGGTAAAGTATCATAACCTTGGTATGCCAGTATCTCGCAGTTATGTTAAGGTTGATGTGCAGCAGTGTCGTGCTGAGTGCCATTCATTACTGTTGCTACATGTTTTTATGTGCCATGAAAAGAAAGTTGGAGCTTGAATTAGAGCAATGAACAAATATTAAATTTCTTGTTAAACTTGACATGAGGAGAAGTGTAATCAGGGGCATGTTAGTCCAAATTTATGGGAATAATGCCATGAAGAAAACTGCAGTGTATAAATGGATTAAGGTTTTTCTGAGGGAAGAGAAAGCATCACTGATGAAGAGAGGTCAGGGTGGCCTGTAATGAACAGAATTGAGTGAAACATTCCAAAAATGTGTTGAATTGTATATCAAAAATTGTTAGGTGACTATGAGAAGCACAGTAGACCAAGTAAACATTATAGAAACAGAAAAATCTTAACTGAAAATCTTGGCATAAGAAAGGCATGTGCAAAAATGGTCTCGGAGAAGTTAACCAATGAACAAAAGCACAGGAGAGTAGAAGTTTGCTAAGACCTTTGGAGAGGCAACACGTTTTGACCCATGTTATCACTGTTGATGAAACATGGGTGTACCAATGAGCGTACCTAAATCAATGCATCCAAGTGCACAGTGGAAGTCAGCCAATTCTCCAGGACCAAAAAAGTTCCCTCAATCCAAATCAAGAGTCAAGATGATGTTGTTAAGCATTTTTGATAACAGAGGGGTTATTCATTGTGAATTTGTACCAACTAGACAAACAGTTACTATCTGGAAGTTTACTATCTGGAAGTGCTGAAAAGGCTGCATGAAAAAGTTAGATAAAAATGACTTGAACTTTTTGCCAACAACTCACAGCTCTTGCATCATGACAAGGAGGAGCTGTCAGATGTGAGCCTCTCAGGTAGGAACTCAAGAGACCTAGATATATCATAGCCCTGTCTGTGAAGGAGTTTTTAGCCAGTTAACAAATAACTGTATTGGAACACCCTTCCTGCTTACCTGATCTGGCCCCCAATGAATTTTTTTCCTTTATCCAAAGATAAAGGAAATATTGAAAAGAAGACCTTTTTTATTATTGAATCATAGCTATGTACATTAGTTCAATCATGGGGTACAGTGTGCGGGCTTCACATGCAATCTGAGATATTTTCATCAAACTGATTGACATAACATTCATGAGATTTTCTCGTTTACTATGTGAAAACATTTTTGATCCGTATTTAGAAGTTTTCTCCTGACCCTTCAAATATGTACCACACATGTGACATTTTGATGACGTTCAGGACATCAAGGGTACTATGATGACAACTCTGATGGCCATTCTAGAAAGAGTTCCAAAATTGCTTTGAAAGGTGACCTAGGTGTTGGTAGTAGTGCATAGCTTCCCAAGGGAAGTATTTTAAAGGTGACTGTAGTGATATTCGGCAATGTGCTATGTAGCACTTTTTCTAGGATGAGTTCATGAACTTAATTGTCAGAACTTGTAGATATAAAAGTATCTCAATTAAGAATAAATAGGTCCAATAATAATCATGACTTGCATACACTAATATCTTACATTGGCTGGGCACCCTACTCTTAATATTCTATTCAATCCTCCCACAACTGTGTGAAGTAGGTTATCTACTATTATCCCCACTTTATAGAAGAGGAAACGGAGGCTCAATGTCATACTAAAGCTCACAGGGGAATAAAGCAGAGACTTGGATTCAAGTGTGTCTGTTCCCTTGGACCATAATATTCCTTCAGAAAGAGATGCTCTGAGCATGATCTCATTGGGTTATGCCTGAGGAAGTTGAGCAAAATTCATTATTTTGGGAGAAGTCCTCTTAGAGGGGCTAGAAATCATGTTTGCTGTATTTCTCGGAATGGAGCGAAGGGGACGGGGAGCAGATATGTCTGTTCTGAGTGCAGGGCCTGTGGAGACCAATAGTGTAGGGCACATCTGGAGAGAAAGGGAGGCTGCAGTGGTCACTAAAACAGTGTCCATATCCATCTCCCCTCTTTCCTTCATTCAATCTTTTGTACCACAAAGGTCTACACAATACCTCCTGTGTAGCAGACACAGTCCTGGCTGCTTGGGCCATATGGTGGAAAACCGAGGATACACTGTCCCTTCCCACATGAGGCTGCAACCAAATGGAGAAAACAGGTACTGACAAATTAGCACAGATAAATGCCTTATTTCTTTGATTCTAAAACGTTGTAAGGAACGCAATCTCATCACAGGTACACACAGCTTGCAAGATGGAGCCTGATTTGAAAGTGTTAGGATATTGGGTAAAGGATGTTTCTTTGAATGGAGGAGATGTTGCACATGGTTGCATAATTGTGAGAAGTGCTATGAAGAAAAAGCACAAAGTGCTACAGAAGGTGCTAATGGGGTGTGGGGAGGATTAATTTATGCTATAGCAGAGGAAGCAATATTCAAAGTGAGATCTGAAGGTTGCTAGAAGTATTAGGCAGGTGAGGAAGAGCTGTCAGATGCAAGCCTCTCAGGTGAGGATTCACGCTAGAGACCTAAAGCCTAGAAGGTCCGTGTAGCTGCAGTCAGGCTAGTGTGTGCATGGGGTGGGGACAGTGTGGCATAACTGGAGGGGTGGCCAACAGCTTCATCATGCAGGCCTTTGCAAGCCACATTAAGAACTTTGGGTTTTATCCTAAGTTCATCAAGGCGGCCTTAAGCAAAGAAGTAACATGGTCCTGTCCTTGTTTGCAAAGGTCACTCTGGCTGCAACATGAAGATAAAAGTGTAGAAGCAAGAGCAAGGAGACCAGTCTAGAGTCACCAGCAGTAGTGCAGAAAGAAAGGATGGGACTTGGAGAAGCGTGTGGAGAGAAGCTGGTGGGTTTGAGATGTATGCTGGAGGTGTAATTGAGAATGTACAGTGGTATTTATATGTGGAAGAGTGGGTGGGCATTAAGGATAACTCCCAGGTTTCTAACATTGGAATTAATGTGAACAGCAATACCCTTTACTGAGATGGAAAAGAATAGATTTTGGAGGAGAAGGCTGTGAGTTCTTTTTTGGACACGATAAGTTTGGCATGCTTGAGAGATGCCTAAATGAGGAGTCATTTAGGCACTTAGATGTGGGTTTAGAGTATAGAAGAGAGTCTTTGTATTGCCAGGTCTTCAGGAGGTGCCATGAGATATGACATAGTCAGAATAAATAATATTTAAAAGTATAAGAATTGAAGAATAGGGAAAGAGTACAGAAAAGCCTGAGGTATCCACCATATAGTGGCAGTGTGAAAGACATAATTTCCAACTAAAGAGACTGAGCAGCAATGGCCAGAGAGGGAGCCATGCATCTTAGATGAATCCCAAGAGAAGAGACTTCTGAGCAGGGAGCAATTCAAACACTGGACAGATAGTCAAGGAAATGTACCCTTTGGATTGTGCATCAGAGAGACTATTTCTCACTTGAGCAACAGTGGGGTTGGACTACTGGTGGGGAGAATATGGACTGAAATTGGCTAATAGGAAGTAGAGCTAAGCCATAAAGGCAGTATGTTCAAGAACCTTGGCTGATGATGCCAAATGGATAGGGTAGAAGGTAGTGAGGGTGAGGAGGTCAAGGGATGGTTTTAGTTTGCTTTTGTTTAGGGAGCCATTTGCACAAGTAGGGAGCTACCAGAATGATCCAGGCAAGAGTAATAGGTTGAACATATAGAAGAGAAATGTGATTATTAGAAGAACAATGTCCCTGACTCTCTGGGGAATATTAGGTCTCACAAGCATAAGGAAAACCACATGTGTAATTTTAAATATCTTGGTAACTGTATTAGAAAAAGTACAAAGGAAAAAGTGAAATTAATTTCAATAACATATTTTACTTCACAGCATATCTAAAATATGGTCCTCTTGACATGTAATCAATATAATAAATCATTAATGGGATATTTTACATTCATTTTTCACATTAAATATTTTACACATACACTACATTTTGATTTAGACTAGATACATCTCAAGTGCTGAGTAGCCACATGTGGCTGCCGGCTGCCACGTTGGACAGCCCAGGTCTTGAACACAGACAGAGGAATTGGCCTTTGATGGAGCAAAGAACAATTTCTCCCTTGAAAGGTAGAAAGGAAAAAGAGCACAGGTGCAGGAAGGTTTGAAGATCAGGTGCTAGATGAATGAGGGGTGTTGGAAGAAATAGTAACATCCATTCAGTATGACTGTATGACTCCCAGGATGTCTCCATCAATGTATGACTCCATCAATGTACCTCTTTACCGCAAAATTCCCTTTTCCTTCCATACAACTTTGAGAGGCCGCAGGGCATCCTGAGTCAGAGAAGCTAGATGGTTTTAATGTTGGAAAGCTTCTCACAATATATGAAAGAAATATCTTCCTTGAGCAAATTAGGGACTTTATTTCTTTTTCTTTTTTTTTTTTTTTTTTTTACAGATTCTTTTCTCATACATTTGGAGAGACAAAGCATCAGTTGGTGACAAAGCAAGTGTACGTTCTGTGTCCTGAGCACAGTCTTGTCACTCATTGTGCTGGGCAGCTCACTGTATAGGGATGGGCTGAGCGTGAGAATGAAAAGGAAACACTACTAGATATCTCAATGGCCACAGACACCATCAATACTAATCACGAGGACAATAACACACGCAGGATCAACCACATCCTCCTGGTGTTGGCAGCTGATGACCCCCCAGGTCTATTTTGCACTCATATAAGGATCAGCAAAACCCCAAGTGTGATTCTGTCTAAGCCTTTTCCTCCTCTCCCTTCAAACCCGCATGTACTTTGAGGTAAATCTAATCCACATGTTTCTGATTCATTTACACTTAACCCATCAAAATGTTGTTTTCTAGCAGCGATTTGATGGCTCAGAAGTCTTTCTCAAAGCTCCTTTCTTACAAAATAGGATGTTGTGGTTGGCCAAGAGAAAGGAAAGAAAAAAAAGCTGAGACCCCAAAGGTTTAAATCAGACTTGAAACTAAAAAATCATGAAATTTGGACCAAATTTGGACCAATGCTTTCTCATTATTCCTAATAGCCTTTCTCCCACAGGTGATTTTTCAGTGCTCAGTTCTGTGATGGACAGGGTGACAATACTTAGGAGAGGCGGGGAGGGTGGCTGGTGCAGGACTGCAACTGGGACAAGCTGAATTAGGAAACAGGGTGCATTCGAAAGGACGAATTTTGGTCAACTGGCTTCCTTTCCCTTGGAATTCCCTTCACCTCCTCGGTTTACAGTGCGTCTCTTGTCGGCTAAATGGCAGCTCCTCGACTCACCGCAGGGCGCATTCTGAGCTCACAAGCTGCTCCCCCAGGGTGGGGCTATTCATGGCACTTGGAACCATGCTTCTTTCTTCATTTCCTCTTCTCAATGAGAGCTCTGTGGCAAACATTTCAGGAAAACAAAAATCCCTGAGCATGAAGAATTTCATGGCCCTGCAAAGAAACAGAAGATACATTAGGTCAGATGTTAGGCTGATAAACTCACCAACTCCCTTTACCTTAAGACTTTAATTAAAATGACCCTTGTAAGAGGAACAAAAATAAACACTCAGTTATGGTTTCTCTCTGGAATCCTGTAAAATCTCCATGAATACATTACTTCTGGTTTATGGTGGCTTCCTATGACACACTGCCCAGCTGGATTTTATTCCTGCCATTTGGAATTAAGACAAATCTTTAGCAGCCCTCACAGGCATCCATACTCTGATCTTCCTCCTTGTTTGTTTCTCTTTGGGCAGCTTCCAGACATGGGGCTGCTGGACACACGCTACACTAGCAAGATGAGTTTATGAAGTCTCTCTGGCAAAAGAGCAAACTGTGTAATCTGGCAGCAGTAATTAGGACACTGTAAATGTCCAAAACGTTTTTGTTGAATTAAT
The DNA here is from genome assembly GCA_963573935.1 of Arctocebus calabarensis. Lineage (NCBI taxonomy): Eukaryota > Metazoa > Chordata > Mammalia > Primates > Lorisidae > Arctocebus > Arctocebus calabarensis. Next base: position 15,768 of record CAUYON010007643.1, on the reverse strand, counting down.
CTATATCAACAAAACTTAGTGGTTCTATGAACCTAGTAGAATAGAGAAGAGAAGCCAATTCAAAACAATTATAGTTTTAAAACAATTTATAGTTGTAAAAGCTAGAGAAGAAATTGAAGGAAGGGGGCATGGACAGGAACAAGGAGAAACCCAGAGAGAAGGCGTCTGGTGAAGTCACCTTGCAGCAGCTTCAACCACCGGCTGTCTTCCCAGAGAGCAGTGAAAGGCCATTTCTAGAAAGTTTTATCCAAATGACAATACATTGATAAGCCAAACTTTATGAAATACAGCGATTTAGGGCTATTTTATTATTATCTTCCTGGAACAATGGGAAAAGATCACATGTTAATGTGTAAATATGGATTTTTTCCCGAGTGGATCTGATATTCTCAATGAGAAAAAGACAGGGTAGTAAAAGAAATGAGGCACAATCTTTGGACTAAAAGGACTTTCCTGTTTCAGAAAACCAGGAGTGCACACTCCCAGACGTGGGTATCCTGGATCCATCCCACTAGGGTGAATGAGCTGTCCCCTGGGAAAGTGACAGGAGCCAGTAGCAACGGCAATGTGAACCTTGGTTCCCTGACCCAGGGAAGCCAGGATGTGGAACAGTCACTGCGATGCCCTACAGACTCAAGCAGGTACATCTCAAGGATCAGCAGTGAAGGTCAGGAACAAGCATCCCTTCCTGGTGAACTTGAAGTGAGCAGCTCCCCATCCTGAGGCTAGAGTCAATCCTTCACCAGGGACACCCAGATCAGATACAGAGGGGCAATGTCAGATTATCCCACACTCAGGCAGAAGCAAGGACAGGAGATGGAACCTGAGGACTTGTTCCAATCACAGCCCCCCAAAGAACTCTCAGAAGCATGTGAGGGATGTTTTGGAGGTGGTTCTGTCCAGCAGCTCTGCTGGCACAGACTCATGCTCTAACAAAATTGGACATTCAGAAAATAAAACTTGTTTCCTTCGAAAGCCTGGGAACCATATACAATAACAAAAGATGAACACAAGTCATGTTTCACTTCTGCAATTACAAGAAGTGCTTAAAGTGGCTGCAATTAGGGTCTAGACGCTTCTGATTATGGGGGACTACTGCTTAACCAATGTTGACCTAAGTGTCACTTGTATCACTGCACACACTGTTTCAATTTCTTCCTGAAGTATTACCAGTGTAGCCGATTTTCTCTGGTACACCAGATCCTTTAAGGTCCCCATAGGTAGAAGTCAAAGGGTATTAAGTCAGGAGAACATGGGGAAAACTACACCTCTTTGTCCTATCCTTGTCTTGGCAAATTGTCATCAAGGTAAGCTCTCCCTCCATTTTCTTTGACTGTCCTGCCTGTCACATGGTGACACTAGCATTCAAGTGATTAATGCCATCTTTTGAGTGTATGTCATACTACCCATGCTGCTGATATTCAATTCAACTTTCAAAAGTAATACATAGATAACATCGCTTAAAATGTGTACATACTTTTTTGGCACCCCGTCTAGATGACATGAATAATGCTATCCCGAGACAACTGCTGAGCCACCTTGAAGATTCCTTTACATTTGAAACCACCTCTCTGCCGTGACATAGAATCTTATCCTGACGTAAAAAGGTCAGAACTGAAGGCTGATTTGTATCTTAAAAATGTGAAGAAGGCAGCAAAGTTTGTACAACCTGGGTTATATTCCTGGATATCCACAACTTTCCATCCAGCCTGGTGGGGTGATCTTTCTTTGAGTTAGCTCCTTTTCCATTGAACTACCCACCCAGCCTGAATTAGCTTCTTTTCCTATCAAGAGTACTCCAGCTACCTTGCTGGGGGGCCCCCTTGGGGATGCTTCTCACACCCCCTCATCCCCTATTTCCTGTTTCTGAGAGCAGTTCAGCAATCTAAGCTCTGCCCTTACTCTGGGGACAGGGAAACTTCCCACACCCCCTCTAAGAATGTGCTAAAATATCATTTGCTGCACGTTAATGGATGGACTTCTTACACACGGGACAGAAAAATATTATGTCATTTCTGACCCCTCTCTCAAGTCTCATCGAGGGAGTGAATCCTAGAAACTAGAACATCTTTAATAAACTGAGCCACAAGTGATCATCCTCAAAATCATTGTCTTTCATGTATTGATGGCAATGTGATCAAAGACATTTGCCAGATTTTTTTCACTGTGACTCATAATATGAAATACATTTTTCCTTACAGTTATACACACACAGCCCATTTTCATTTCATTTTTTTAAATTTACTTCATTTTTTAGAAATGTTGGTCTCACCCACTGAATTGATTTCACAACCCACCATTGGCTCACAACCCACAGTTTGAAAAACACTGAAGTTGATTTGGGCAGGGGTGTGGGGCAAGGAGAGAAAGCGGGAGAGACAATTGAGAAGGAAAGGACATAGAAGTGGATCTGGGAGGGTGAAAAGAAATGAAAGGCCTATACCTAAGGGTAACTTTGGGGTAGATCATGGATGTTTAATGAGGATTTTTATTAGTCTCCTGTCTAAATTCCCAGTAAAATCACATTCCCCAGTGATGGGGGAGGAGAGGGTATAACAAAGTGCTCACCTGATTCATGGTAGGCAAGGAATGAACCTAGAGGCTGCCACCAGAGAGCAGAAGCACGTGGACAGATGGTGTGTATTAAGGGGCTGCCCAGCTGATTTTCATGGAACTCCATGCACTGGGAAATCAACAGAATTTAAGGAAGACTAGCAGGTGGCTTCAGTGGAAAGAGGGAAGGCTAGAAAGCCAGGGGCACTCTTAAGAAGAGCCATTCTGGGCCTCTGCCCATCTAGAAAATAAGAATTATAAGATTTAGTAAGTATCTTACCCACCTCTAACTTTCAATGATTCCTACATGGTATTCTTTATCCTTAAATATTCATAGTCTTTGACATCTTCTTCTTGTGGACCAAATAGAGTTGTCATCATTAGCTCCTTTGCATTTCATACCAAATTAAGGCTCTGTCTTTGGAGGATCACCTCTGACACTTCTTTATATTATGTGCTTGCCCCTGTCCACATATACACATACCCTCGTGCACAGGTGCGCACACACAGGTGGTGGATGTACTTACTGGTCATCTGGGGGAGGACAGCGAATGCTCTCTGACCATCTGGTTGGCCCCTTCATGTCCACCTCCCTTGGTCTCCTCCTGGAAACCGAAGCATGTGTACACACCACCAACAGTCTCTTGGGTTTTCCACTTTCCACGGGATTAGTGGGAACCACTGATAGGGGTAGGAAAAGAGAAAAGAGTGAATTCTGGGTATTTATTCTGGCTATTTTTTTTAGGTGCCCTGGGACTTCATTCCCTCTTTCTGCCCCATGAGATTGTCCTGGTTTGCTCTCCCTCACTCCTCTCAGAACTCTGCTTTCTGATTCTGACAATGATAGCTCCTTCCTCTGCCCTCTCCTTACTCTGGCCCTAGGGGTGGTGATGGGTCTGCTGTGCCCAGCCCTGCCTCTTGCCCTCCCTGTGACTCCTCTGTAAGCCACCTGCACCTGTTGTACATAAACACTTCTAGAATTTTTGGGATTCCAATTGCTGTGACTATCTGTCCTTCTAGAGACCCTACACAGTGAAAAGAATCATAAAAGATTTCTAGACTTCCTCCTTGAAAGCTAGTGACAAAAAGGAAAAAAGAGGTTTAGTTTCTATAAAAGCCAATAGTTACACATTTTTTAAAATATTAATATAGGCCAGCACCTGTGGCTCTAAGGAGTAGGGTGCCAGCCCCATATGCTGGAGGTGGTGGGTTCAAACCCAGCCCCAGCCAAATAAACAAAAGAGCACACACACACAAAAAAATTCATATATTTTATAAGAGGCAAAATGTTTTTGTCTTCCAATAATGTTAATAAATATGTAAAGTGTGACAAAATGTATATACATTTGAAGAAAGGGAAAAACTATATTAAAATTGTAATAACTTACATCAATATCAAAAGATGCACACAAGTCACATTGAGCATCTGTTGTAACTGCAGAAGTTAATGTTGTGACTTGAGTATTACAAATTTATTATGATTTTCTCCTTTCTTAAAATGTGTACATATTTTTTTGCATCCTATATAGATTAGGGCCAGGCATGGTGGCTCAAGCTTGTAATCCCAGCTCTTTGGGAAGCCAAAGCATGAAGATTGCTTGAGGTCAGTAGTTTGAAACCAACCTGAGCAAGAGCAAGGCTTGTCTCTGCAAAAAATAGAAAAATCAGCCAGATGTGGGTAGTGTGCACCTGTAGCCCCAGCTATGCAGGAGGCTGAGGAAGGAGAGTCACTGGAATCCTGGAGTTTGAGGTTGCTGTGAGCTATGATGACACCATTGCACTCTAGCTGGGGCCACAGAGCCAGGCCCTGTCTCAAAATACAATAGATAGACAGATGATAGATAAATAATTAGCAAAAACAAACAGAGCTAAATTAGTGATGAAAGTATTAGGGAAAATATTAGTTCTGGAAATGAGACAAAAGCTCGCATCATAAATTTATCAATAAGCTCTCATGAAGATTGACAAATCTTTAAATTCCTTATAGTTATATAAGACACACAATATGGGCACTGTATCGAGCTTCCTTTCTGTTAAGAAATATGCTGTAAATATATGATATGTAATATATCATGATTCATAAAAGCCCACCATAATGAAGAAATACAGTGATTTATAGTATATATCTTTATATGATATGTCAAGATTTATTTTGGCTAATGGTGTGAAGAAGAGCAAATATTGAACATTTCATCCATATGGACATACGTATGCTTCCACTGATCATTAAAATCATATATGGGGGAGTGATGATTCCATAGTTTAAAACAAATTATACAGTTATTTCTCAAGAGTGTATGAATACACACATACCTTGAATATCTCAGGAAGACAAAGGATCTTACTCAAGCTAAGTCCATCAAAGAAATACTAAGAGAACTCTGAATAGTGAATGTGCGACCAGCTTATGAAAAGCATATGGCTGGGGCCCTCCGCTCAGCTCGCCTCCTTCATAAGAATAGTTCACAGCACGTAGCGCAGAGCTGGGCACCTAATAGGTCACTGAAGCACAGGCCTGGTGGTTAACCACGTTATATTCAGCCAAGTTAAGACCTTTCCTACATCTCCATCTCTTTCATCTACATGCAGACACACACAACTACACTCAAATCAATGCTTCATTTATCTGACATTATTTTAGTACATTTACCAAAGAAATAAGGCTAATCCATTTCAGTTTATATTCTTTTAATTGAGATCACAAAACTTTCTAAAAGAAAATACATACATAGCATAACCCTACTTTCTCACACAGAAAATTCTCCACATATCATAAACTGTAAACAACGACTCTTGACGGTTCTAATTACAAGCATCAGTCATTTTACAGGGCCCTCACATTCTGTCGAGACTCTCTTTTCAATCCTCAGGTTATTTATTATTGTTAAACTGCTTTCTAAACTGCTGAGGCAGCAAGGACTCTCCCCTTCCTATAGCACCTTACATCTGCTAACAACTTTTGCTCTCAGAATAAAACTTGAGAGTTGGTTTCTGAAGAACATAGGTTTTTTGACTAGGAAGGATCATGCACAGTATGAAATGAGACTATATCAAAATAAACCTTTTGGTAACTCTAGACATTATGATTAGATTCTTAGGGAAACAAAAAGACAGCTCTGTCCTGGGGTAAAATACCCTGAAGGGTAATACCCCCAGCCTGCAGCTCCCCTCATTGTGGCCCGCTGTGGCTTCCCCAGGCTGCCCCTCCACACCCATGCACCATGTGTATGAGTAGAAGCCTGTATCCCACCCACGCAGAGCAGGCAGCCTGTGTCCCTGCTTATGAGAGAGGCCTATTGGGCAAAGGCCTCCGTACAAAACCAAAGGAACCCTGTGACCAAAGATCGTCCAACGGTCAAGAAAATTTGATTCCATATAAGGCTCCGGTAAATAAGGAGAGTGGCTATAATTCAGAAAATGAAAATGGTATTTTAAAAAGTAGTGCCCACAGAGAATTTTAAGAAGATAATGCATTTAGAAACCAAGGATAAGCTACTATAGGAAAAGCAAAAAAGAAAAAGCATTCGGAGAACAGGAAAAAATCCCTAGAAATTAAAAGACGTAGTAAGTTTCAAATGACACTGTCATCTAAAGCAAAGTCAACTAAAGCTAAGTAGCAAAAAGACTAAGGGGCGGTGTGATCTGAAATCTCCAACTGAGTAAACGTCTCATAAAGTGGAGCAATAAGAGACAGAAAACGTGATAGCAAAGTTAAGAGACATGGAGGAAAAATCTAGGTACATGCCTGATAAAAGGCTTATAGAGAGAGCAGAGACATGGGAGAGGGGGAGCAGTCAGAGAAAGGGGGACTCACTTGCCCTGAGTTGAGCAGGAGGGAGCATCTTCAGACTGGAAGAATATCTAAAATTTTAGTATTTTAGACATAAGGAGAAAACCTTGAAAGCTTCTAAGGGAAATTTATTTTTGTAAAAGAACTTGAATCTGACTAACACTAGACTAGGTGTTGCAGACAGAGATGCTAGAAGTCAGCTAAGCAACACAATTAACACTCATTTGGAGGTAGGTGGGAACCCAGAAAATGAACTTGTGTATGATGCAAAGTCACTGGAGGTGCTGCTAGTTCCTTGCTTAATATTCCTATTATCTTCTTCTCTTCCTAACAGAACCCGATTTGAGGGTGGGGGGAAGATTATCCAAACACCCAGCTAAAATTATTTACATTACCAGACTTCCTTGAAGCTAAGAGTCAGTGGCCATAAGTTGAGCACTGGAACTTTCTGGATAGCTTTTCCAAGGAACCAACTCACCTGTTTGACTGCTTGGTCCCTTTGCCCTTCTCGCACCTACTTTTCAGAACATGAACTTAATGCCTAGAGGCACATACCAGCTTGTGACACAAAGGACCAAAGCCTAAATACAAAAGGATGGAAAGAGCCGGGGTCCCTAGTGAAAAATAAAATCATAAAACTATTAAAAGAATGTGAGATTAAAAAAATAATTACATTAAAAGTAAAAATTACATTTAATTACATTAAATTAAAAGAAGGTGAGGAGACTTAAAAAATTATAGAGAAAAAAAGGCTATTATAAGTGTGGCACAAAATACAGAAGACCTAAAAAGAAAATTAGTGGATCAGACAAATTAAAATTTAAAAATTTCTGCATGGGAAAACACAACCCCACAAAACGTCAGATAATTAAAGACAAACTGTAAAAAACATAATAGCAACTCATATCATAAAAAGCTAATTTGCTCAACACATGGTGAAATTCCTATAAATTGCTGCAGAAAAATGACTTGACTCAAATAGAAAAGTTGGTGAAAGATAAGAACAGTTCACAGGAAAAAGAATATGATCACTCTTATGTGAAAAGATATTAAACTCATAAAAAGATTAATGCAAACTGAAACTATGGTGAAATATCGCATATCCTCTTTGATTGAGCTTGTGTATTCATCAAATATTCTGGACAGATAAGGAGGAAAATTGGTCCTGGATTGAAGAACCCAAGGACTAAGAGACAGCGACAGACGAAACACTTATTTTTCACCAACTATCTCCCGTGAGTTAAACATTTTATTTTGACATCTTTTGGGGTTGATGGGCAGTTGTAAAAAATAATAGAGAGATTCCTTATATTTTTTTACCCAGTGTCCCCCAGTGGTAACAACTTGCAATAATATCACACCTAGGATATTGGCATTCACACATTCAAGATGTGAAATATTTTCATCACAACATTCCTCATGTTGCCTTTTTATAGCTGTATTCATTTTCCTTCCCCCCTTACCCCTCCTTAACATTGGCAATCATGAACTTTTTTCTCTATTTCTATAATTTTGTCGTTTGGAGAATGCTACACAAATAGAATCACAAAGCATGTAATCTTTTAGAGTTGGCTTTTTTAAAAACTAAGAATAGTTATCTGGAAATTCATCCATTATGTGTTATCAGTAGTTTGATTCATTTTGTTGCTGTGGAATGTTCCATGGAATGGGTATATTACACCTAACAATAGGTTTTTTTTTTTTTTTTAAACTATTCATCCATTGAAAGATACTGGGGTTAGCCCCAGTTTAGAGCTATTTTGAATAAAGCTACTATAAACATGTGTGTATAAATTTTGGTAGGAACACAGGTTTTTTCTTTCTCTAGTACAAATGCCCAAAAGTATAAGTGATGAACCACATGGTAGTTCTGTCACTGTTTTTCTTAAGAAACTACCGGACTTCTGTGGGTGCTTTGTTTTACATTTCTACTATCCACGTAATAGTAGTAGTAGTGATTTAGTTTCTCCATGTCCTCCCCAGCATTTCCTTACATCATTACTTTTTCTTCTAGCCATTTTGAGAGATGTTTAGTAATATCTATTTGTGGTTTTAACTTTCATTTTCCTAATGGTTAATGATGACTGAACAAACTTTTCATGTGTTTGTCATTTGTATTATCTTTGTTGGTGAAATATCTCTTCATGTCTTTTGCCTATGTTTTAATTGGATTGTTTGTTCTTTTTACTGTTGAGTTTTGTGAGTTCTTTGTCTATTCCAGACACTCTGCCTTTCTTAGATATTTTCTTCCTATCTGTAGCTTTGCTTTTCATTCTTTCATCAGAGTCTTTTGCAGAACAAAAGTTTTGAATTTTAACGAAGTTCAATTTATCATTTGTCCTATAATGAATTGTGCTTTTGGTATCAACTTTGAAAAATTATTTGCCTAGCCCTAAATTCTGAAGATTTGCTTCACTGTTTTTTCTGAAAATCTTATAGCTTAATGTTATTATTTTGTTTGCCTTAATTTCTGTGTGAGGTGTGTGGTTTATATCAAGATTCTTTCCTTTTGGAGGGATAGCTCTATGGATGCCTAATTGCTCCAGCATCATTTCTTAAAAAGCCTACTCTTCTTCCATTGAGTTGCTTTTGCATCTTTGTCAAACATCAGGTAGACATTTTTGTGGGTCTATTTCTGGGCTGTCCATGGATGTACGTGTCTATCACACAACTAATAATACTCCAGATTCTGGGCAGTGTAGCATAAGTAGGTAGATTGAGTCATCTCCATGTTTCTTATTTTTCAAAATCATTTGTTATTTTAGTTTTTATTTTTTTGCTTTTTCATGTAAATTTGAGAATAATCTTGTCTACATCTACAAAAAATACCTTGCTTGGATTTTGATAGTAATTGAATTAAACCTGCATATCAATTTAGGGAGAACTGATACACTTACTACATTTTCTTCTAATCTATAAACAACGTATGTTTCACTATTTATTTAGATTGCCTTTAATTTTTCTCATTAAAAATTATAGTTTTCAGTATACAAATTCTGAACACATTCTGTTAGGTTTCCATCTATCTAAGTATTTCACCTAATTTGAGTGATTATAAATGACATCTTATTTTTAATTTTGATGTTTATGTGCTCTTTGCAAGTATATAGAAATATAATTGATTTTTTATAGGTGTATCTTATATTATGCAACCTTGCTAAAGTCATTTATTATTTACAGGATTTTTTTGTAGACTCCTTGGGATTTTCTACATAGACAATCATATAATTCCCAAATATGGACAGTTTTATTGCTTGCTTTCCAATTTACATGCCTTTAATTTTTATTTTGAACCTTCATGAATAAGATTTGTATACGAGGGGCAAGAATGGACATTCTTATATAACAAATACAAACAATGTAACCTAATCATCTGTGCCCTCATATTAATCTGAAATAAATAAAAAAAATTGATACCTGTTTAAAAAAAAGAGAGAGAGAGAGAGTGGAAATTCTTTCTTTGTTCCTAATCATGGGAGAAAGAATTCAATCTTTTGCTTTCAGTATAATGACAACCATAGGTGTTTTGCAGATAATCTTAATAGATTTGGGGGAAGCTGCCTCTATTCCTATTTTCTGAATATTTTCATGCATGGCTACCGAGTTTTGCTGAAAGCATTTTTTGGATCAATTGACATGATCATGTGATTTTTTTCTTTAGCTTTTTGAAATAGTGAATTACATTGATTTTCAAATATTGAAACAGCTTTGCATCCTTGGAAGGTACAAAAGTCAAAAATTCTTAATACAAATTGGTATGGTATCTTTAAACCTCACATAAGCCAGTCGTTCTCTGATCCCATCACATTTCCTCATCTGCTATAGAAGTTGCCAAGACAGGCAAAAAAGCACTGGGCCATGGTGCTGGCATGTGCTCCAGATAAGGTGGTATGATGGATACATCAGGCTGAGAGAGAGCACAAGGGAAGAGATACGTCCACCATGCCAAGCTTCCTGTCTGCAGGGCCCAGCAAGGATTCAACATTTGGGTGGCCAAGAATCCTACTTGAGAACAATGTAGCTGATTAATTCTAACTATGTCTACAAAATGCAAGGCAAGAAGGGAGAATGTATTGAATTATTGGTGGAATGCAGTACTGGTGCACAGAAAGACACACATTAGCTGACTTTGCCTTGCTACATCCTGGGAACTCATTCTCCATTTATATTTGTGTGGAATAAATGCTCTTCATCAAATCCCAGACTTTGCCACATTCACTTAATGCTAAGTCATAAAAATACCCGTAGACCTGGAACTTTGCTAACAGGGTAGGATAATGAGAGATGAAACTTGGAAACTAGTCCTTCTAGCCTGAAGCCCATATAACATTAAGCAGCCTGGAAAAAAAAAAAAAGGCAAGATTTGTTATACAGAGGATCTTTCTCTGGGTCTAAGACCTCCAGAGAAGCTAGAAAATAGACGTTAATCTCCATTCAGAAACAGAGGCCATCTGTAAATCTGATTCTCTCACATGAGTCATCAAGAGAGGAATGTATACATCTAAGAAAGTGCACACACCCTGTCCAGAATTTTAAACTGAAAGAGCTCCATTTTCTATTTTTCTTCCCTAGATTAGTGTTTCTCAAACTTTTTTCCTTATATCTCCCCCTAAGGAGCCTTTTCAGATATTTATTTCCCACGTGTTCCCCTTACCTCCATGAAATTTGCACACCAAAGTTATACTGTGTATCTGTTCAAGTTATTGAATAAAGTTGAGCTTTGGAGAGCCACAAACCAGTGTGATATCTAATTCTGTCCTCAGCCAACTTTTGTCCCCTTGGGAGCAATAGTGCTCCTGTTGAGAATGCACATTCTAGATGAATGAGTGTCTAAATTCTTCACAAGAGCAGAAAAAAAAGGTATGGTCTAAAACCTCTTCTAAGGTTGCTCCCATGAACTGTCTTCAGAATTGTGAGGACAATAATTCTCCTTTATCTAGGCTCAACTAGCAGCAAGGCAAAGCAAGCTAAAGTTAGTGTTTCTGTGCTTGGTACTACATTCCAACAACAGCTTGATACATTATCCTTCCTGCTTTACATGTTATAGATGTAGATAGTCAGAATTAACTAGCCACATTGTTCTCAAGTAGGAATTTTGGCCAACAGAAGGCTGGCTCCTCCACTGGGCCCTGTAGGAGCAAGCTTGGTGGACATATCTCCTCCGTTTTCCTCTCCTCAGCCTGACGTATCCATCGTACTAAATGCACTAGTCCAGAATTAAGTAAAAAAGGGATTTATTTTAGTCAAGGAAATGTCAGGAAAGCCAGTTGCAAAGTGTCTTGGAAGTCCTGGGAAGTCATAATCAGATAACTGCCTTCTCATCTTCAGCGTCTCCTGGGAACATGAGTACTGTTCCTGAGTACTGTCGGTTCCAGCTCAAGGCTTTCTCCAGTGCTGTGTGCCTCCTGCACAAATGCAAATGCCTAAACATCGCAACCACACAACTTTCCAGTGTTCCTATATTGCTATGATAAAAGTTACACGGAACCATTTGATGCAATATTTGATGGCTGAACACAGATGCCATGCTTAAGTGGACCAGCTTAATTTAAGACATTGCAAAAAACCTGGTGTTATGCCTTGGGCTCAAAGTCTAACATACTTTTGGTACCTAAACCATGACTTGTTTATTGGGTGTGGCAACTGTAATATATGAATAAAGCTGGGCATCTGATTTTACCCACCTTAGATGATTCCTTGATTTATTTCCACCGGATGTGGGCAGCAGTAACCAAGGTGTTAGGCGGCAGAGAAACTGAATCTTTGTGGTGACAGCTGAGTGTGCTGGGGTCTAAGATTTGTGAGAAAGACAGTTGCAGAGTCTGAGGGAGCTGTTATCATTTTCTCCACAAACTGATTAAATAAGGAGTCTCAACTCATTGAAAGATAAACATGAAACTGCGCCTTTCATCAAGTATCTGGTACCAACTAGACTCTATTGAACTGCCCTTTTCCCCTGGGTGGGGATACTCTTAACACCTGAAATGACAGCATGTCTTTCCTGTCACCCATATTATCATAGCAGTCTTATTTCAGTTCTGTAAGAGTGGATTTGAAATCTCCAGTTCAGGAGGAGCACTTCTCCCTTCACATTCCCAACCTCAGGGAGGGCTACATGTGGAGTTTCATTGGCTTGGCCAGGGTGGACACTTCTGCCTCTTCTTCACTCTTGTGTTGGGATGGAGCGCAGAGGGATGGAAGGGACATATCTTGTCATATAAATGCTCACTGTGAGCTTTCAGAATTTTCCAGACTTCACCTTGGTTGATTGTACCTGCTGAATTAGCTCACCATCTGTGCACTCAACATGATCAGGTGGTGGTTTCCACAGCCTTGCTGATACGGGGCTCAGTTTAAAGAAGACCTCCTCCTGGGCATGGGGGTTGTCCTGGAGACCAGGCCACATCTTTCACCTATCCTATTCCCAATGGATTCATCTACTTGCTCTTGTTCCAACTGCTAGGTCTCTGGCAAGACTATGAACTCAAGTCCCAATTACCCTTCCTAACTTGAAATCTGTGTCCCATGACATGTACAGGATCTATTTTTCATACTCTTAGGAATGAGGAACAATAAAGGGTCAGTCTTTATCTCTTCCTGGTGGTGCACTATACTATCTCTCTCCTTGGGTTTCTCATGCTGGTGACAGCAAGTCACAAATGGGGAATAGAATGTACTTCCATGGTTGAACCCATGTTCAAGCATCTACATAAAAATGTATGAGTAATTATCTTGAGGTCTCCCTCCTTTGACTTCAGAGAGAGCAGAAATCCCCAGGAAAGTGAAAGAGAATGGCAGGGGGGACTCCTGGAACTCTCTCAAGCATGCAGGCTTATCCCACTGCCCTCTGGAGATCCTGGAAGAAGAGATAGAGGATAGTAGAAGGTTTTCAGCAAGCTCAGGGGTGATCTCTGACCCACTATTGACAAGAAGACAGAATATCCATCTCCTGGTCCTCTTTCCAAGACTTGGGTTCCTTTCCCCCCATAAGGAAAGCTTGCAAAAATGCCTTTAGGTTGTTATAGTACAGCAACTGATCTGGCCACAAATTCAGCTCCAAAGTTTAATTCTGCTTGGCTTGACCTCCAGGTCTCGACCTAGATTTTTAAGGTGGTGGAGTATTTTATTAACTCTGCTCTGGATAGAGGTTCACTCCTGGTTCCACCAAAGGTAAGTAGAAAATTAGTTTACCAGGTAAAAATGTGTCTTTCTATGCACATTCATCAGGACCTGTGGTTAGGGTATCTGTATCACTATATCAACCAAACTGAGGCATTTTGGAGAGTGAAGGGACATTGTTCCACAGGGAAAACAGGCATAAACTGGGAGTTTCCTGAGTAAAACAGGATGCATGTTCAATCTATGCGGAACTTCAAAGAAGGAAGAGTAGATATCTGGGCGGCACCTGTGGCTCAGTGAGTAGGGCGCCACCCCATATACCAAGGGTGGTGAGTTCAAACCCAGCCCCAGCCAAACTGCAGCAAAAAAATAGCCGGGTGTTGTGGCAGGCACCTGTAATCCCAGCTACTTGGGAGGCTGAGGCAAGAGAATCACCTAAGCCCAAGAGCTGGAGGTTGCTGTGAGCTGTGATGTCACAGCATCTACAAGGGCAACAAAGTGAGACTCTGTCTCAAAAGAAAAAGAGTAGGTATTCCAAGTACATTTGTCCAATAGTGAAACACAAATTGGTCAAGAAACTCCTCAAGGGCAGGAACTATGTCATGTACATCTTTATATCTTGGTGTCTGACACAGTGTCTGTCAAATAGGAGGTACTCAATAAATACCTGTTCAACGAATGAAAATATAACAAATTCCAAGATCATACCAAAAGACATGTAGTTAATTTTATATGAGAACCTACAAGCAGTTTTTCTAACAAAAGGAAAATGTTTAAATCCTTCTTACTCTCTCTCAGAGAAACTTTTATAGCCTTGTTGATCAAGTTGTTTACATAATGCACCCAGAATTTTGAATCTTGGGACAGTGTTCTCCTTATAATTTAGCATTAAAGACTCTTGCAACAAAGCTGATGAGTCACAACACTTTTATTTCTAATGAGTCTTTCATTTGCAACACTGGTGATTCTCAGGTGTAAACTTCAGCCCTTATCCACAGGGTTATGTTGGCAAGTCTTTGTCAGGAACTTAAGCAGGAATTGTACTCTATCTTCCTCATGCTGGACAACCTTGTCTGCAGAGTAAAACAGAGCAGAAAAATAGCATATGGTTGAGGTGGTGGGAAGAAGGGATACAGGAGAGAGAAAATAAGAGAGCAAATAGTGAGAGGACCCGTAAACACAGGAGCAAGTCTACACCCTTGACAGAACTGACAAAAACCACTGAATGATCTCTCTTCAAGGTGCCAGGTATGTAGTACCTTGGCCACCCTCCTTTTCAAGGACTCTTCCAAGCTTGGCCTTCTTGAGGCAACTGTAGACATTTTCACACACCCATCTGAAGCTGTCTCTGAGAACAACACTGTGCCTCACAGAGTGTGTGGCACTCTGTGAGGCTGGGCCAGTCACCCTTTTTCTTCCTACATCATTTTTATGGGTATAACAAAATAGCCATATTAGACCATTATAGCCTATATCTCTGTTGCCAAAGGCATCTGTGACTCTGGAAATAATAAAAATAACTAACAATTCTATGAAAGGAGATTTTTTTCTCTTTATTTTAGAGTGTGTCTTAGTCTATCTGGTACTGCTATAATGAAATATCTGAGACTGAGTAATTTATAAAGAATAGAAATTTATTTGGCCCAAATTTTACTTTATTTTTTTTTTTCTGGTTAATGTGAGGGTACAAACAACTAGGTTACAATGTTTGCATTTGTTAGGTAGAGTCCCTCTTGTAGTTGTGTCCCACGCCCAAGAGGTGTGCCATACACCCTTACATTGTCCCCATTAAGTGGGAACACACCCATCTCCCTCCCTCCTCCCTTCTTCCTCCTCTCTTTTTGCCCCTGCCCCCAACTTCTGCCTTCCAACCCTTCTACTGAATGAGGGTTTTTCTCTTATGTGGACATGTATTAGATCATCTATTGGCTTCATATTAGTATTCAGTACATTGGATACTTGCTTTTCCACTCTTGTGATACTTTACTAAGTAAAATGTGTTTCAAGGCTGTGTGCTTGTCTTCTTTGGAGAGGTTTCTTTTCAGATCTTTTGCCCATCCTGAGATGGGATCTCTTATTTTTTTCTTGCAAATACGTTGAAGTTCTCTATGTGTTCTGGTTATTAAGCCTTTGTCAGAGGCATAACTTGCAAATATTTTTTCCCATTCTGAGGGCTGTCTGCTAGCGATATTTACTATGTCCTTGGTGGTGCAGAAGCTTTTTAGTTTCATCAGATCCCAGTAGTGTATTTTTGATACTGCTTCCATTGCTTTGGGGGTCCTCCTCATGAAGTATTCGCCCAGGCC
>CAUYON010007642.1:0-12204 GCA_963573935.1 Arctocebus calabarensis | reverse complement strand
CACCTTGAGAATCCTGCCAGTGTGAGCCAGGAGAGAGGCACACAACCTTGCAGGTGTGTCACCTGTCTTGAGGGAGGGGAGTGAAGTGGAGAAACCGCTGGTCACCGTCTCTGTGGGTTTTTACGCAATGGAGCTGATTCTTCTCCCTTCCTTCAACTGCTGGCAGGAGCTGCTCCCTCAGCAGCCAGATCTGGGACAGATTGGATCAGCTTGATGAGTGGTGGTGCTGGGGCGGGGGGAGGCTTGACCAGCTGGTGTGGTTGTCCATCAACAGGCCCAAGTTGAGAGGGTGCTGATGGGTTGGTGGCTGGGTGCCACAGGGAGGCAGCTTGGGGCAACATGTTCACACTCTCTTGGTGACCAGCTGGGGAAAGGTTTAATAAGGATACACCCCCCCCACCCCTGCCCATCACCCTGCCTTGTTTTTTTTTTTCTTGTGTCAGTCTGCATGGAATTAATAATTTTGGAAAGCTGAAGGATTTTGGGAGTCCTCCCTTATTTAGCTAGCCTGAATCTGCCTTGAGTGAATGAAAGTAATTAATATACTTGCCCTTCCATTATCCAAAGTAAGCAATGGGTTTGTAGGAGAGCAACACCAAATGCAAACAAAGTCCAGGTGTTATTCGACCTTGGAGCAGAGCGGTCTGATTTAGGTGCAGTTAAGATCATGGCCAATGGGGCTCCAGGGCAGGGGGGTGTCTCATTCAGGGTAGTTACTTAGTAAATGTTGGTTGAGCTAAGTTGGAAATGGGAGCTTAGAGTTGGAGCAGGACTGGGTTGGGTGGCTAACTCTTTTTCAGCTCTGTTTTCATGGCATGTGAGTTAGAATTAGGTTTATTTTTAATACATTTGAAGCCCAGACACGTCCTGGATGGCTGTCCTTGCTTTGAGGTTGAAGGGGGGACTCATTGCAGTCCAGGACTTCACCAGTAGGAGGACCTGTGGCCGCTGGGAACGGACGCGGAGAGACCTCTTTGTGTATGATCGCCTTACTTTTCCAACACTGCTGGTTGTTAGGGTTTACACACGGCCTGCTCTCAGCTCTGGGCCTGGCCCTTCTCAGGTACTTAGTGACAATATCAGAGGACCCACGCCTGTCCCTAGAGAGACTGTTTTATAGTAGATTCTAGAACCTGGATACCCAACATCCTGTCAGCCTTCTTAAGACTTAAAAACTGGATATATATAATAATATGCCCAAATCTTACATGGGTTTCAACACCCGTATAGCCCCGTGTCACCACCATTCAAACCAGAAAGAGCTCCTGTCCTTTAAGTCAATTCTGCCCCTCGTCCCAACCACCTACGTTAGGACTTATGTCATCATGGACTAGTTATGCATATTCTTGTGTTGAAATGGAATCAAACTCTGTGTGTGTGTGTGTGTATAATTTTGTTGTCTGCCTTTCACTCAATTTAGCAATTTTGACATCCATCCAGTGTTGCTGAAATGTAGTTTGCTTTGCTTTTTATCGCTCTAGACTACTCCGTTTTGTAAATATATGGCAATGTGTTTATGTTTTCTCCTGTTGATGGACATTTGGGTTGTTTCCAGTTGGGGGCGACTACAAATAAAGCCGCTGCGAACATTCTGGTGTAAGTCTGTGTGAATGTATGTTTTCATTTCCCTTGGGTAGCTATCTAGGAGAGAAATTACTGGGTCACATGGTAGATTTTCTTTCTTTTTTCCTTCCTTTTTGAAAGCAAGAATGCTGTGCCCTGGTTTGGAGAGTACAAGCCAAGCTCTTGCCCATCATTATCACGGGACAGGTGTAGCTAAGAAGAGTCCAGTCGTTCAAGCAAGATGTACATCAGTTAATAACCATAGTTGAAGCTGATTGTAATTGATTATAATTTTTAGATGTGAGGTTTATTTTAGTAAAATTATACGAAGCTAGTATGTTATGAAGGCTTGTTGATAAAAGCAAATTAGGTACTGATGGAGCTCCCGTATGAGTTTGATTCACACTTGAGTCATGATTAATAACCTGACGTGACAAATTCAAAAGGTGACTCAATGCAGAATTCATGTGGGCACCATCACAGGTTTCTGATGGAGTGAATTGACGTGGCTTGGACATGGGCGGTCACATTTAGGAGGGTCACGTTCAGATCCCTTCCTCCTTCTGTCTCCTCTCTGGTCTGGATTAGGACCACAGCCCAGTCTGCCACCTCCAATGCCACTGTACCCTTCAGAGCACCCTCCGTGGTTGCCTAGCCCTGACCTGCTCTGCGCTGGCTGAGCCACTTCTGCATCATGTGTGGGACTTTAAAACACAGCTCCGGAGCTGGCCTGGCCAGTCTGGTTCAGTGGCTGTGGAGGGGCCCTGGTATCTGTATTTTGGAAACTCCCCTTGATGCTCCTATGTAGTCAGAGCGGGAAACAGCCCAGCCATTGTCTGAAGTCCAAGCCATTCTCCCCTCTGCCCCCCAACACTCCCTCTCCTTTAGCCAGGCAGATCCCCTTGCAGTCCCCACAGCATAAGCCTTGGGGTGCTTGCCCAGACTCGCCCCTCTGTTTTTCTCCGCTGGAAAGACCTCACCTTGCTTCCATTTATAAAACCGTGTCCAACCTTCAAGAGCCCCTTCCC
Organism: Arctocebus calabarensis; assembly: GCA_963573935.1. Classification (NCBI taxonomy): domain Eukaryota; kingdom Metazoa; phylum Chordata; class Mammalia; order Primates; family Lorisidae; genus Arctocebus; species Arctocebus calabarensis. The sequence goes on along the minus strand of CAUYON010007642.1, from coordinate 9,613 downwards.
GTTCTTTGATGATCTATTTTTTTTTTTAACACAACGTTGGTGCCTCCTTTCCTGGCATGATCGCAGACTCTTCATTTATCCTTCCTGATGTCTTCGGTGGTCTCTCCTTATGGTCCATAGCGAGCTCCCAGAAGGTGAGACCCGGATGTGCACTGGATCTTTAACGTAACATTGGCCATGTCCACACTCACTGACAGGCCGCTGGCTGATTGATTTGGGGAGGTTTATTTTTGAGACAGAGTCTCGCTTTGTCACCCTGGCTAGAGTGTAGTGGCGTCAGTGTCATTGTACCTTACTGCAACTTCCAATTCCTTCCTCCTCCCTCAGCCTCCCGAGTTGCTGCAACTACAGGCATCTGCCACCATACCTGGCTAGTTTTTCTGGGTTTTAGTTTCACTCTTGCTCGTGCTGGTCTTGAACTCCTGAGCTCACGGGATCCACCCACCTCGGTCTCCCAGCGTGCTAGAATTACAGGTGTGAGCCACTGCACCCAGCCCTGATTGACTTTTAAAAATTAATTTTGTGTCTGATTTGGAGACAGTCCTAGGCCTTTGTCCTTTCAGAGTAATTGTTTCCTTGACACATATAGACGGCAAGTTTGTGCCTGCTCCTTAATTACACAGTAACCTTCCTGAGGTTACAGTCTTTAAAGAAGACCTCCTAGTGGGTGCTGTTCTTTTGAACTCCATGTTCCTGTCTCCTATAGGCAGATAATTGATCCTGAAAATTCAGTGCATGGTAAATGAGCTGTGTGCAATGATTTTCCTTTTTCCTTTTTATTAAGAAGGAAATTTTGTTTTATAGCTTGGAGTATGTTTCAGTATTTAAACTGTCATTACTATAATGAAGGAAATGTTCAACAGCACCCATGATGCCTGAATATTCTGATGTATCCCTTAAGGGACTATTTACAAATTCGTCTTTATTTCCAGAGCTGAAGTTGTTCCACAAGGAGCTCGTCAACAGAAATGAAAAGGTTTGCCTACCACGGGCCAGGTGTTTCGCCAATTGTTATTGATTATTCTGTGCTGGCACCTCTGACGCCAGAAGGAACTTAGTGGTACTATAAAGTGTGGGTCCCCGTGGCATTCTGCATGCTCTTTGAGCAAAAAGATCCTACTATGCGCTCTTTTGGGTTTTAAGAACCACAGAAGGGAAATCTGGGGGCGTTTACTCTTAGGGAACATGGAAAGAGTTTGCAAATACCTGCTGATTTTAAGTGTTTGCTGCAGTTCCTTTCTGCCTTCTGGTGTTAAGGCTGTGATTTAGGAGCCTTTGATAGAAACCCACAGTATGGGCGGGTGTCATGTGGTCATGCAGCAATGTTTCCGAAAGTTGTGTTTTTGTGCATAGCATCCTTTACAGGGGAGAGGGAGGGGGGGATGCTGGGTGCCTCTATTCCGGCACACAGACCATCACTTTTCACTCTAGTGTTCAGCGTGGTACCCTCACCCTTAGCTGCGCTGGGGGTCCTGGAATGTCTGCCGGGATAGTTACTTGGCCCCATGGGGGGCAGGAGCAATCTGGGGTCAGCTTGCTTCTTACCCAGCTTTCCACTAGTCTGCGAAGGCCTGTCTGCACGCTGCTTTTCCCAGGCTCTGGGGCTGTTCTGCGGCTCCTTGAGGTGAGGTACTTGTAGTCACGTCCCAGCGGCCCAGGTGTTGGTCTTTCGGCATGCCTCAGGAATCACCTGCGCCTCTTTTCTGAGCTTCCACAGCATCACAGCTGCCACATCCTCTTCTCTTCCTATCGGTTGTGGCCTTTGGATCCATCTTAGTCCCGGACTTTTGTGTTAGGGGGAATGTGGGAGCCAGCTGCTTGTGATGGACTGGCCGTGTTTAATGAGAAGTCCTGCGGTGTGTGTACATTTCGTGATGTTCCAAAGTGGACTAGGGATTTCACATTAGCATAGGAAACATTTGAAATTCCATTTAGGGGGAAATTATTCTCTGCTTAAACACTGAGTAGGGGGCATTGTGACTACTGTGTTCTTCTTTTTAAAGAATTTCATACGTCCATGAGTCGGCTGGCTCTGTCACCACTAGCTCACAATGCTGGGGTGAGTTACTGAACTGCTCTGAGCCCTGGAGAGGAGGCTGTTGATCACAATGAGAAAAGCATGTCATTCATCCCCTCTGACTTACCTCAAAGCAAAGCCCTGGGCCAAGCCTTTGTTAATCTTCCAAGCAAACTGTGGGTGCTCTTGGCTTCAGATCTTTGCTCCTGGTTTATGCTCCTTAGCTTGAAGGAGCTTGCCCCGTTTTCTCTCAGGCCTTGGTTATTGCTCTTATTTGCCTATTATTGCTTATTGTTTTAATGAGCTCTTCATTTTGCAAGTACTGTAGGTTTTCAGAAAAGTTGCAGCAATAGTATAGGGGGTTTCTGTATGCCCTTCACCCAGCTTCCCCTGATGTGAACATCCTACTTACATAATCAGGGTACGTTTGTCAAAACTAAGAAATTAATATTGGTATGTTAGCATTCCTAAACTCCAGACTTGTTTGGATGTCACCGATTTCTTTACTAATGTCCATCTTGTGTTCCAGGATCCCAATCAGGGCACATATCGCATTTAAATGGTTCTAATTTTAAAGCAGAGTTTGCAATAGAGGAAGTGTGCCTTTTCTTTGGAGACCTAGACCAAAAGTATAGTATTTGTATGTTTTGTTGTGAAATCTTCAGGTTCGGCTGTGATGTTAGGAAGAGAGTATATTGCGAGTTACAACATTGCTCGTTTTTCCACTTCTAAAGCAGTCAGCGGCTATTAATGGGTTTAAATGTATAAGGTCTGATCGATCTTCCAGAGGCAAGTGTTTAACAGGATCATTACCACCGTTTATTAGTTGCCCACAATTTGCCATTGCTGGGTTTTCTTGGAGTAGTTTCCATGAACAATATTGGGGAGTGCCATGGGATCCATCACATCCCATTACGGCTGAAGCTGATTCATCTCAGACTCTGGTTTCAGGATTCTTCACCTCATATCAGGGAGGCAGTAACTTAAGCCTGGTCTTTAGCGTGTTGCTCTTTGAATTGATTAAAGGACTCTGTGTTGTTGAGGGGGTAAATGATGGTGCCAGTGGGCCCTGGGGGTGATGTGGTCAACTTTGGATGGCATTCGCTTGCCCTGAGGCTTTGAGAGGCCACTGTGCTTCTCTGGGTCTCAGCTTTTCCTTCTGTTCAGTGAAGCGTTTGGACTCAGTAGTCTCCTAAAGTCCCTTTCAACTCTGAACGCGTCTGTGATTCTGTCAATAGACTGTGCAGTAGATTGTCTGTGACGCTTTGAAAATTCTCTGTTGACTTTTTTCCATACTCATGAAAAAACTCCATTATATTACTCAGCCGGTGTTTGTCAAAGGATCGAAGGCATGTGAGTATGAACCTATATAGAACTTAATTTGGAAGGTAAAAATTACTGTAAAATTTAGGTAGCAGACCACGAAAATGAGTGTTGAATCACTTCCTAATCGCACGTTGTGGCTTCTCCACCCGCATCGCTCCCTTCCATTAGTGAGGGTGACGGAGAACTCGTTTAGGAAACCAACAGTGAACAGCTGCTCTGTTCAGGGCTCTTCTGATGGGGCTGCCAGGATGCAGAGATGCTCAAGCCACAGCCCCAAGCTTGGCCGTGTTCTCAGACCCCAGGGGAATATGGACACAAAGAATCCAGGGTGGTGGAAAAGGGCCACTCTGGAAGTGGGGTGCAGAGCAAGATGGGAGGATGAGGCGTGTGTTTGGAGAGGGCAGGCTCGGGGGGAGAGAGGGAAGGATCCCAAGTAACACCCACTCATAACATTTCCCACCAGGCACTGGGTTGGTGTCATATACCCATTGCTTCTTATAATCTTATGACAACCTTATAAATTATATTGTCGTCAGGTGACAACACCGAGCTGGGAAGAGCTTGGGTTATTTGCCTGGTGCTACCTCACCGGTAAGGAGCAGAACCAAAATTCAAAATTGGTCCCAATTTTCAATCCTACACTTTCCCATTATAAACACGGACTCAGGCAAGGGGTTTGAGGATGCTTGGAAGAAAGGGGACATGTGACAGGCCTTGACATTTGTTCTTGTCACAGATGGAGGTGCTTGGGCCAGTGCAAGGGGGCTGATGAGTTCAGCACACAACTAGGAGCAGCCGTTCAGGACCAGTCCCTGAGAGAGCTGATGAGGCCAAACTCAGGGTTTTTTTGTTTTGTTTTTGATTGAGGTAAAATTTGCAAAACATAAAATAAAGCCATTTTAAAGTATACAGCTCAGTAGCATTCACAATGTTGTGCAACCAACAGTTGATACTGGATTTTTCTTCTCCTGACTGCATTCTTCGTCTTGGGAACCGAAGAATGAATTTAAGGACCACAGGCAAGCAGAGTCAATAGAGTGATAGTTTACTAGAAGATAGGAAACCTGGTCTGGCGCAGTGGCCCACACCTGTAATCCTAGCACTCTGGGAGGACAAGGTTGCTTGAGCTCAGGAGTTTGAGATCAGCCTGAGAAAGAGCAAGACTACATCTTTACTAAAAATCGGAAAATTAGCCAGGCATTGTGGTGGGCACCTGTAGTCCCAGCTACTTGGGAAGCTGAGGCAAGAGGACTGCCTGAGCCCAGGAGTTTGAGGTTTCTGTGAGCTGTGACACCATGGTACTCTATTCTCGGGCAATAGAGTGAGACTCTGGCTCAAAAACAAAAAAGAAGATGATAAAAAGAAGACAGAAGGCATCCCTAATGGGTTGCAGTTGCAGCAGGGTTAGGTTTGGGCTTTTATATCTTGTCTGCCTGTGAACACTGATTGAGTCCTTCAAACCTAGTTGGCTTACAGTGGTTGGTTTCTTTAAGCCTTAACTGACTGGTCTCTGTTGATTGGCCCTTTGTGTGTGCTAAAGGTTTTTTTCTGCCCAATCCCCAGGGAAGTCCCTCCCCTTGGCATTGCCCTGCCTAGTAACAGACTGACCAATGGCTATACAGGTTACTCTAAAGAAGTCCCTCTCCCTTCTCCAGGACTGTTTCCCAGTCTCTCCTTAAAACCTTCTAAGACTATCACCAGCACCTTGTTCGCTTGAATCTTGCCTAAAACTGCTCATTCAGCACGCCTTCCTCCTCCCTCATCAGTCAGCTCTGCCAGCCGCCCTTCTGCAGTCTGTCTTTGTGGACTTACCTCTTCCAGATATTGCATATGTATGGAACCAGAAAGTTTGGCAAATGACCTTTTGGGTCTTGCTGCTTTCACTTAATGTCATATTTTTGAGCCTTTTCCCTGTTGTGGCATTTCATGGCTTCTTATGGAATGTTTGTCCATCACCCACTAGTGGACATTTGGGCTGTGACCATCTTGTGGCAATTAAGATCAAGATCAGATTTTTTAATTAACTCAAGTCATTCATTCATTCTTTGGCTTGCCTGTGTAGAGATGGAAGTTGAAGTCCTGGTGGTGGCTGAGACTCAAGAAGGCATGTGAAGAAGAGAGTTAAGGCGAGATTTAACCTTGGGCATGAAAGAAGTGAAGAAATTGTACCTTCCTAAACACCAGCTTGTCTGACGATCACTCTATGCAACATTCAAATTTCTGAGCCCTGTGTTAGGCCTACCAAACCATCCAAAGACTGAAGTTCAGTCCTTTCTTTTGTTGTTGTTTTTTTCTTCCTCAGCTCTTTTGCAGGTGTTTTTTGTTGTTCTTGGTCCTAAAATACTTATTCCCTTGAGCTTCTTCCATTATTTAGCAAAAGAATACGGGGCTGCTTTGGTCTCAGCAACATTGAACTTGGAGGATGGCTGCTACACAAACTTTCCCTGCACACATTTGATTTATTGGGCATTTTATTTTCATTTTGGGAATAAAGAGGCATTTCATTTTGGGGTACAGAGGGGCCCTGCTGTATGTGTTGAGACTTGATCATGTGTTCTTTGCCTAGACAAAGATGGGGAGTACGGTCTCTTCATGGGGTCTTTAGGGTTGGTCCTACAAGTCTAGCTTTTTGGCTTTACAAGCAGGGTCACAGGTGCAGGAGGAATCTTTCTATCTACTCCCTAGGGTCACAAAGGGTCTGGCTGGTGAGACTTGCTTTTAGAACTCATTTCCTAAAGTCCAATGTCTTTCTCCATGCAGACCCTTAGTGGTAGTTGAGGATTAATCAGATACTTTGCTTCTTGCTTCTCTGTCTGTTGGTTAATATGTCACCACATCCAGATTGAAAAATCCCCAACATTTGTGGGAACTTTGCTGGTGTTGAGAGCTTCAGGTAGGTCACCTATGTTGGGGAATTTTTAAAAAAGTAATGGTTGCCATAGGAGCCAACAATTACACTGCTTGGTATTTATTTATCCAAATAAACTGAAAACTTCTGTCCACACGAAAACCTGCACACAGATGTTTGTAGTAGTGTTATTTGTAATTGCCAAAACTTGGAAGCGAGCAAGCTGCCCTTCGGTGGGAGACCAGATGAATACATTGTGGTACATTCAGACAATGCGATGGTATTCAGCTTTCAAAAGAAATGTGCTAGAAAGTCACGAAAAGATGACTTAGGAACTTAAACGCTTATTGCCAAGTGATAGAAGCCAATCTGAAAGGGCTACATACTGTGTAATTTCAACTCTGGGACATTCCGGAAAAGGCAAAACTATGGAGACAGTAAGAAAAATCGGGGGTTTCCAGGATTTAGGGGAGAAGGATGAACAGGTGGAGCACAAGGGATCTTCAGGGCAGTGAAACTATTCTGCCTGATCCTGTAACAGTGAACACATGTCATTATGTATTTGTTAAGATCCACAGAACGTGCAGTGTGGAGAGGACCCTGATGGGAGCTGTGTGCCATGGGCTGTAATGCTGCATCCATGAAGGCTCAGCAGTTGTACTACATTTATTTTATTATTGTTTTTTTTTGAGGCAGAGTCTCACTTTGTCACCCTGGGTAGAGTGCTGGGGCATCACAGATCACAGCAACCTCAAACTTTCGTCCTCAAGCAATTCTCTTGTCTCAGCCTCCCAAGTAGCTGGGACTGCAGGTGCCCACCACAACACCTGGCTATTTTTAGAGATGGGGTTGCACTCTGGCTCAGACTGGTCTTGAACTTGTGAACTCAGGCAATCCACTTGCCTCGGCCTCCTGGATTGCTAGGATTACAGGCATGAGACACCTCGCCTGGCCTAATCAGTTGTATTAAATGCACCACTGTGGTGTGAGAAGTTGATAGTGGGGGAGAGTGTGTGTATATGGGAACTGGGGGTATATGACTATTCTCCATGCTTTCTACTCAATTTTTCTGCAATCCAGGAGTGCTCTAAAATTTTTTTCTTTTTCTTTTAAATTTCAGATTAATGTGAGAATACCAATAATTAGGTTACAATGTTTACATTTGTTAGGTAGAGTCCCTGTTGTAGTTGTATCCCACACCCAAGAGGTGTGCCATGTACCTTTACATTGTGCTATTAAGTGGGAGCACAACCCCTTGCCTTTACATGTTGTATTAGTTTCCATTTGCTGCTGTAACAAACTACTACAAACACAGTGGCTTAAAACAACATGAGTTTATTATTTTACAGTGCTGGGAGTCAGAAGCCCACAGTGACTTTAACTCAGATCAAATCAAGATGGCCCTAGGAGTATGTTGTTTTGGAGGATACAGAGGAGCTTCTGTTTCCTTGCCTTTCCAGCACCTAGTGCCACTTGCATGCCTTGACTCGTGACATTTTTGCCATTTTCAATACCCCAGCACAGGTGTCCCAGTCTTTCTGCCTTTGTTATCACATCTCCCGTGCAACTCTGACCTTCTTATTCACTCATGAGGACACTTAGGATTACACTGGCCTTGCTCAGACAATCCAGGATGATCCCCCATCTCAAGGTTCTTAATTTAATCACACCCGCAGAGTCCTTTTGCTATGAAAGGTGAAATATTCACAGATTTTGGGCATTAGGACATGGTCATCTTTCCTACCACACATGCTCTGTAAATATGCTTTGAACCCTACCATCCTTGTAGACAGGCAACCCAATTCCATTCCCAGATTGTTCTTTGGTTGTTTTTTAGTTTATGGAGGAGATTGGGCTGCTGTCAAGGAAAGGAAATGAAGGAAATCCAACTGGGGCCTGGGTGTGTCAGGCAAGATAGATACAGAACAGTGATTCTCAGGGAGGGGCCCTCCTAAGTCACATAAGATGCTTTTGCCTTACAGGCATCCCTGATTTCCAGCATGCCCTCCCTTGAGAGATGCTTCTCTTCTGCCCTACCGTGAATAACTTGTTGGTGAGAACTTTGTGTGTTTCTCATGGGAGGGGATGCATCCCTCTGTGAAGCAGCAGAATGGAAGGAATTCCGACAGAAGGGATTGGACTTTGTGTGGGGAAGGAGATGAAGCCAGGGAAGAAACTCAGGTCATGTTAACAATAATGTGTTTCCTTGTCGAAGGATGTAGGGCAGGGAGGGTTTCGACTCAGGATCAAGTGGTTTTTAGAGTTGAAAGTGGGACCACGTGGGAGACCTTGAAACATACCAGGAGAGAGGTTGCTGGACAGGGTTGAGCTTAGAAGGAGGGAAAGGCCTTCTCCACCTCTGAGCCTGTGCAGATCCTCCGCGGTGGGGCTGCTGAATTCTAAACTTACTGAGACAAAGTCTGGGAAAAAGATGGATTAAGCTGTAATGGGGAGGAGGAGCCCTTAGACTTGTTTTAATGATCATTTTTGACAACTGAGTTCATGGACTTGAACTGGTCGGCATCAGCTCCCATTCTATTTAGCCGAGGCATTTTCGTTCTTTCTGGGAGTTTCTAAAGCAGGTGCAGTTTCACGGGGAGAATTTGGCCCAGAGCAAGTGGCTATGTGTGAATGACGCCTGGCAGAAGGCAATTTGTGGGTTTGTTCTTTATTGTTGCTGTTGAAATACCAGGCTCTGTCACTCTGCATGTTATTTTGGAGATGGGTGATGCAGGTGATTTTTTTAAGGCAAGGCATAATTAAGTAATTTTTAGAAATCCATTCAACATTTCCTGTGTTGATGATGCCTGTCGAATAATAATGATGGCAGTGGGTGTACTCTCTCCAAAAGATATCACGGCATCTGTAAGAGTAAACAAGCCCTGGATGAGTGTTTCATTTGGCCGGTGCTGGAGAACCTGTTATCACAAGCGCCTTGCTGAGTTTTGTGACCAGCCTCATTTTTCTCCTCTCCTTCATGATTCTCGCCCCATCAAGAGGGTTATGGCCTTGCTTGGTCAGTGCCCTGGGTCTGCCCCTTATTGCTTCTGTGACCTTGAGATTCAAATTCTTTATCTACAGGTAACAATAGAAAAACAATCTCTGCCTCCTGCTGTGATGATAAAATAAGATGTGAACTGTAAACCTTAGTCCTTGGAACTAGTAGATGATCGATTAATTTTAGAGATAAAATAATTGATGAGGCCAGTTTTGTTGTCTTTAAATATTTCAAAGGCTGTCACGTATCACAGAGGAGACACATTCTTTTTTTTTTTTTTTGTATTGAATCATAGCTGTGTACATTAGTTCAATCATGGGGTACAGTGTGCGGGCTTCACATGCAATCTGAGATATTTTTATCAACCTGATTGACATAACATTCATGAGATTTTCTCGTTTACTATATGAAAACATTTTTGATC
>CAUYON010007641.1:0-11318 GCA_963573935.1 Arctocebus calabarensis | reverse complement strand
GTGGCTCAGTCTGGAGCCCCAGACAACACTCAAATACCTCTGCACTCTTGCCCCAGTTCTCTCAAGGCAGTTCAACTGAGTGCCAAGTCCAAAAGAAACCCAAACAGCTCACAGGTAAGGCCTTTCCATTTGCAATCTCACTGGTGCTGTAGTCACAGCTGCTGACAGGATTAGACCGAAGGAACACACGCAACCACTTGCCAGATCTCCACTGCTTTTGCTTTCCTCAGGGGGTCCAGAAGTCTCACGCTGTCTCCCTGTGTCCCCAAAGGGATGTTTCTGGGCAGATCTCACCAGCCAGAGATGCCTGAAGTCTTCTCTCCCCAGTCTCACCGAGCCCAGTTGGAAGGAAGCTGTTACTCGGCCACCATCTTGGCTCCTCCCCCCTAGAATACTTAAATTTTTGAAAGTATTCTGAAGCTTTCTCCAAAGCCCCCCTGAGAGTTCTAATTAATCTATTATTTTGTTGAAATAAAATCTAATTTCTCAAGTATTTGCATTTATAATAAAATGATTATTCTTCAGCTTTATGTTTTGTTTATACATGTAGTATAGACAATTATATTTTATTGCAAGTATAAAGCATTTCTGTTATACCCTAGATGAAATGGGCTTTATGAGTCTTCCAGGGAGCCTGAACTGTGTTTATCACATTGTTTCTTTATGAAAATATGATTTGTAGTAAAAGTAAAAAATTTTTATTTTCTAACAAACTTTTATTTTAAAACTAATTTTTATGTTGATGATGATCTTTAGTTAAGCTTTCAGAAATCATTAAATCTCTGGTGGGAAGCCAAGTTTGTGGTAAGGACATAACTATGATTTGTGCAACTATGTTAAATCCTGTTTCAGGAGTAGACAAGATGTAAACAGCAAATAGGTAAATATAGTCTTTTACATGAAACAAAGATGTATGGTACATAACTTCAGCCTTTGTTAGGTATTTATTTTTGCTGTGGTCTTTGGATTTGGGTGCAATACTATAGGAATTTGGGCAACGAGAATGATAGTCTTTTAGTAGATCTTTTTGCTACAAAGTATTTTGAAGAATAAGATCTTTTTGGTGCATGTTTTCCTGTTGCTTAAAAAAAATTAGAATTATTGAGTTTCAGTTTCTTAAAATTCATCTGAGAGACAATGTGGAGCAGTATTCTCTTCTATGTGGAAGTAATTTTTGTTTATTTTTATATTGCATTCATATTTTCTTTGATGTTTAAATATTTGTGAGATAAATAAGGGCTATTTAGTCCAGCTAGTTTTTACTTACTTAAATAATGGGTTTTGTTTTGTTTAAGTAAGAAGTTTAATTTTTAAAAATTAATAGGACTTCACATGTCTATGTAGCCAGGAGTTAATATATAATTTACTCAAACACAGATAATATTCAAATTTCTGTATTAATAGTCATGAAGTCAAAGTGTTATCCTGATAGAAAAATACATACATTTAGAATTAGAATACTCCATGTCATTGTATCATCAGAACTGTATTTATGCATGCAGTGTTTAAATGGATTTATTTTCTCCAAAATTTGGCCAAGAGTTTTATCTTTAAAAATATCAGAAAAGAAAGACAATGAGTTAAAATGTGTTGCAATATTTGAATGTTATGAATTAGAGTTATGTCTGTATGTTCCTTACATTATTGAAATAGAGTTTTTCCTCCTGAAAACCTAACATTAGGCAGAAAACTTCCCATAACAGTTTGTATTGGTCAATGTGTCCCTGAAAGAAGGTGTTTTGTATCTCAGAGGTAGCATAAGCACCATTAGATATGGTGTTGCTATGGTAACTGCTCTCTTTTATTTAATTGAATGGCATAGTAAGTAGTCTTATAAAACCCACTAACCCATAACTTGCTGGTGCCCCAAGGCAGCTTTAACTTAAGCACCATCTCTTTGTCTTTATTTTTTCATCTAAGGAATTCAGGTGTTTGACTACATCAACCTTATGCCTCTAATGTGCTTTGGAATGCAAATCCTTGGTTTCTTGACCACAGATAATTTCTAAACAGGAGCTCAGGCAGTTATAAAATCAAGGAAAGAATACAAAATTTTCTGGTGCAAAAAGAACAAGCACAAACTTCTACATAAGGCCATGTCTATAAAACTGAAAACGAATAAGATCTCAACATTTCATCATCTGATTTCACCAAAACTTATATACACATGGCACCAAGTAAAGAAATCATTCTAGAAATGAGAGCCACAAAGAATATTGAACTAAAATATTTTTTGGACAACCAGCCCACATGGTTTTAGTTTAAGCAGAGCTTCTCCTGGGATCTAATAATCCTATTTTCCTTTCTGACTGAAACATACTTTTACACCTCATAAAATATCTATGCCTCAGTACAGAGATATCACATGGGTCAAATAAAATCTACTGTAACTCGCTTTCCATCCAGTTTGTTTCACAGAATTAATAATCCTTTTGATTATTTTGCAGGTTATTTATCTTTTAACTGTTAAAAAATCTATTTAAATTAAAAATTGGATATATAAAAAGTGCTAGTCCTGTATAGGAATATAGGGCTGTTATAACTTGTTCTATTTGTCTAAGAGAGATCAATGAAAAGATCATTCCAATAATCTAGCGTTCCTTCTGGGTAGCATTGTCATTTTCCAAAAGACTGAGTGGGTAATGATAATTTGAAATGTTTGTAAATTCATAATGGATACAGATGCTTAAGAATATTTAAAAAGCTGAGAATTTAGAATTTACTTTGTCCAACTTCCTGTGCAATTAGAGATTCTCTTCATAATATTATCAAAAGTTAATCTGAAAACATGTGTTTATATAATCTCTCAGTACTTCTGATTTTTGATTCCACTGAAATATAGAGATTATTGCTTTCTCAAATTCTCTAGCATCTTTTCACAAGGTGATTAATTTTATTTATATTTAGGTAATAAACACTACAGCTCAGTGGGTAATTATGACAGCTTAGTCTTTGCATGCAAGGCATTCTGCCTAAGGCAGAGAAACCCAGAGGAAATAAAGGAATTAGGACAAGGAGTTAAGAATGAGACTCAAATATATTTAAAGTATCCTTTGGAAGAAACACATCCCATTAAACCCAGCATATGAAAATGATCTGTGTGAGAAATGTTAGGAGACTCTGCTTCACAGATATCTTTTGTCCCTACTGTCTTGCAAAGAATTCAAGGCCCTAATCACTCTTTCCCTGACCATTTTTTTAGTGTGTTTATACAATCATCTGTGAGGAACTAGATAATGTATCCCTCAGGGACAAAAAGTGGGTTTGCTTTCTTCTTGCTAGAAAATGGCAAATCTCAACTGTAAGTAAATGTCTCTCGGCTAGAAAGCAAAGCCACAGCATCAACCTGGGCTCTCAGCATCACTTTTGTGGGACATAGAGGGCAAGAGGAAACTGATTCAAAGATGCTGGTGCTTATCTTGTGGATAATGGAGTCCTTTATCTCTGACTAAAGAGTCCTGTGTCTTCTGTTAGCATCCATGTAAGGAGGATAAAATCCTAGACCAGAAAGGAGAAAGCTGTATTAATTCACTCCAGCATCCTTTTGGGGATGGTATTAATGGACTGAAGCCATTATGCTGGTAGATCTTCCATAAACAAGTAAAACTTTTTAAAATCACATACAAAACATGTGTATTTATTTAGGAGGGAGAATTACATTGCCCAAAGTTATGTGTTCTTAGTTCTTTAGGCAAGATAAGAGTTTTTCCCTCCCTGAAGCAGAAAACTTTTAGACTAACATTATTGTGATTATTTTGCATAGAATTTTGGATAGATATTTGACCATCTATGTTTTATATTATATAAAACAAATTTGATTCTATCACAAGCAGAATCTTGGCATGGTCTGTAGACTTTTTCACCTTCTAATATAAATGGCATTTGGATTCATGTTGGCTTTGTTAGACAACTCAGTAGTCATGTGAAAATGTCAAATCCATCCTTCCACAGATATCTCTTTGGGCGTAAGTATTTATAGTCAATTATTTAAGTCAACTGTACTTTTGGTACTATCAGAGTGGATGATCAAGAAAGTGGTAGTGCAGAGTGGGAGACATACTATTTATGAAGATAATCATTCTAAAGAACATACACTCCAGCTATTTCTTTAAACAGTTTTTCTCAGTCATCCATTTTTTAAAATTGCTCCCTTAAGGGGTCTTTTTAGACAGGTGTTTGCTTAATCACCTTCCTGTTTCTGTGGAAAGTGAAATGTCACAGATATATGGTATACCTGTTCATGTACTATGGCCCCTTGAAGACCACATGCCATTGCAATATCTAGGACTATCTTGTCCCCCAAGAACTAAGCATCACCTGTGTATGATATGGCCCATGTTGAGAACGCATGCTCGGAGCACTTTAAAATCTATCCCCGAATACTTCAGGGATACTTCAGTATTCATACTACAGATGAATACTTCTCTGCCTATACTCCATTACATAGGCTCTCATCAATCTTTTTTTTTTAATTGTTTTATACTTTGGAATGATTATTATATTTAGTGACGCTGTAAGAACTAGCACTGAGAAACTAAGGCTGCCACTAATAAAATGGTCATTGGAGGCAGCATAGTGCAATGCTTACAAGTTATATCTGACTACTTGAATTTAACCCTAACATTATCACTCACTAGCTGTGTGATCTTTGACAGAGCTTAAGTTTCAGTTTGTCTTTGTGAAAAGTGAGGATGGTAATGGTACTGATATCATAGGGTGACAAGGAAAAATGCCTGTCAAGTCCCTGACCCAGAGTAAGTGTTCAGCAATATTAGCTTATATGTGTGTTTGTGTGTGTGTATACATAATTTCTCAGGGTCATCTCCACATAGACTGTAAATATTATAGAAGAATCTCACAAGTGATACTATCAAGAAAATTGAGAGATTTGATTTTATGCTAGGAATACTAGAAATGGACATTGAGACTAATAGTTGTTAAGATTTCCTTCCTTTCACCATCTAAAAGTTGGTTTTAAGTTCAATTTGTGTCATGCCATTAGCAAATACATAGTAATTCATACCATACATGCTTCTGATATCCTTATTCCTATTTTCCTTTCTTACTTAGCTTGGATGTTTAGAGTTGTACATACTTGGGCTTCATTTATTACTTATTAGCTAGTTAAACCTTTGTTGAGTACTTAGCCTGCTGAATATTCCTTGACCACATTTATGAAATGGGATTAATAGTAATACCTAACAGGATTGTTTTTGAAAGACCACAGTGTCCCAAAAGTAATAAGAATTCAATAAATGCTAATATTTTTATTATTTATGCTATTTTGCCATATCTTTTTAACCTGTAAGCCATTGTAATTTTTTTTCTGTTTTCAGTAAGGTAAATGAATAAATAAAAATGTAATTAGAATGTTGCTATGACTACAATGTCTCTGCTACCAGGGTTTGGGGGTTTGGGTATTTTTCTTATACTGTTACTAGAGCCTCCTTGACTAGGAAAAGTGTAGTGAAGTTTACCGAGCGCCACTCTAGTAATCACTGCAGACCCTCATCTTCAATTCCCTCACCTTCAAGTAACATTGGCCTATGGCCTGTGGATACATGTGAGAGAGAATTTACCCTGTGTGATGAATGCTTTAGAAAGTCAAGCCCTGGAACTAAATTTATATATCCAGACATTTGTCCTGAAAGTCAACAAAGCTTTGTTCGTGATGCTAACTAAGCAAAGGGACCTGCACAGCTTCACGCCTGCCTTATGCCTGCTAGTAGAAATAGCTGTCTTTTACATTCACTGACATCCAGGGCGAATATTTTAAAGTCCTTAGCCTAGATTGAAATTTTAGCTCTTCACTTCACTTCGGAGTCCTGGAGCAGGGTATTTTATCTCATAGGTTTCTTATCCATAAAATGAATATAATATTCACAAATGCTATAGAGAATGAAGTTCCAAGGGTGTCCAACATGCAGCCTGTGGACTGCATGCTGAGTTTGTAAGGACTTCTTTTGCTTATCCGTGGTGCTGGGTATCATGAGCAGTATGTGTATGCGTGGACGTTTTTGTGCGCATCAGTTTTTGTTAGTGTTTGAGTATTTAATGCATAGCCCAAGATAACCCTTATCCTTCCAATGTGTGGCAGAGTTAAAAACAAAAGGCTGTACTTCTGAAAGGGAACTTATTCATAAATATGTAAAGCATATGTCTCAATGTCTCACCTATTGTAAATAATTTGTTAATGTTAATTGGACTCATTTCCCTTTTTTTAGTAGGAGAGTCAGGGATTTCAGATTTATTCAAGGTTAATAACAGAAAAAATAAAAGGTCTATAATTTTAAGTTCTTTTAGCCTAGTGACAACAGACCTCAAAACAAAGTCTAAGGGTAGTCCTCTACCCATTGTAAAGAGGTCCTTGCTTTTCTCTTTTCAGAGGAGTTGAGCCACCCATGGATGCAATTAATGAGGATGGGTATGAAGGTAGAAAGGGGGAGTAGAGGGGGCAACAGGTATTTAATATGTTTTCTTCTTCTTTAATGCTGGTGCCATGGGGAATGTAATTTCTGACACCTATTGTGGGAGGCAAAATTTTAAATGATCCCCACGGACCCACATTCTTGCATAATTCCCTCCCTTTATGTATGAACACTTGAATGTGATAGGCCATCACTCTTGTTACATGGGATAGCAAAAGGGATTTCCCAGATATAATTTGGGTTATTAATGAATTGACTCTGAATTAACCAATAAAGGAGATGATCTGGATGGGCTGGACTTAATCACAGGAGTCCTTTAAATCAGGGTCTAGAGGGTGAAGGGATAGTCCAATAATTCAAGCATGAAAGGATTTGGCTTGCCATGGAGAATCTGGACAAGAAGAACCCGTGGCAAGAGTGGCCAGGGAGCCAAGAATAGCCCCCTGCTGACAGACCGCAAAGTAACCATCTGTATACTGTAATAGCAAGAAATTAAATTCTGCCAACAGCATGAGTGCACTTGGGAGTGAATTTTTCTCTAGAGTCTACAAACAAGAACCTGGGCTGTTGACACTGATGCTGGAGTTTCAGGTTCTTGGTCTCGGCAATTCGAAGAAGGAATCGACGGAACACAGGAGTAGTGGTAAGTCAGGATTTATTTACAGGAAACAAAAATTACAACTATAAGAAAAATTAAACCTCCAGGCAGGGAGGACCCAGGAGGGGTACAAGCTCTTCTGCTCCCTCTCCGAGGCCCAGCCAAGGTCTGTGTTGGAGGGAACAAGTTCTCCTGCTCCCTCTCCAGGTCTGGCAAGGTCTTTGTCTACACTCTCTGCTCAGGGATTTATATAGTCCCAGGGGGTTGTTTTGCCAGAACATCTTAGGGCATGAGTCCTCATCAGTTACAGCTAGCTAGCCAATGAAGACTCAGGCCCTGGAAACTGACATGACATTGGTCAGTCAGAAGTGCTCAAGGAGGAGACAACAAAGCGCCATCCATGAAATGGACTAGAAGAGCACAGGAGACAGCAAGGCTTCAGTGTCTCCCCAGGTGTCCGGCCCTTCCAGCAAGCTGGTTCCTCCATCTGCCATAGCGTCAGCACTGCTAGGGCCAAGGCGGCAGGTCTTAGGGCTGCCTTGTCCTGCATCAACACTATCATTTTAGACTATGAGAACCTGAACAAAGGGACCATGCATGCTATGCCTGGACTCTTGACTTATATAATTGTTTTAAGCTGCAGTGTTTGTGATAATTTATTGCACAGCTAATACACCCTAGGTGGTATATTACTGTTTACAGAGAAGCCTAAGGCATTGCAAGGAAGAGCCTGATGCTCCAGCCCATCTATTTCATCTATTTCAGTTACTCCATTGCTATTAGACATTATCCTCTTGTGCTCCCAGCCCCTCTGAGTTAATTTTATCTCCACAAGGCTTACTAATGAGGTCCTGGGAGCTGTTCATTGATACAGCCCCTCACTCTGACTCTTCATTCCACGTGCTAGTTCACAGCTTTGATTCTGTGTCACTCATGACATGCTCATTTATTCTTCCTACCTGGAATGCCCTTACTCCTCTATTATCATTTAAATCCTAGATTCTAAGTTATTAAGATGAAGAAACTTTTTTTCTTTTGCTACTCTTTGGTACTTATTAGTGTTTGCAAACTAGACATTCAAAGGTTAATTAAATAACAGTGATACAACAAGTCTTGCTCACAGTTCAAGTCCTAACTCTGATCAGTAAAGGATTTTCTGATCTAGCATTCACCTGAAAGTTTGAAAGGAGAAATTTTACCCATGACAAACCACTAGAACAGAGTCAGATGATGTCCTGGGAGTAGAAGTCCTTTTTTCTAGCAGAAAAGATGAAGGCTCCATGCTCAGAGCTATCAAGAATGGAGAGAGGAAGTGGGCCGGGTATTAATTCACATGCTCTCTCTGAAACAACTGGGCCAGACAGGCATGGGCACCTCCGTTCCACTTCCTCCCACATAGCATGACTCACCGTCAAGTCTGTCCTCTGGTACCTCCAGAGAGCTGCCATTTAAGTAAATGAAACAATCTGCCAGGGGAGAATTGGGGACATGGTGTAAGTGCCAATATATGAAAAAAGTAGAGCAGAGACAAGACATTTTAAAGGAAAGACAGATCTGACCAACAGAGAAAAGAGATTATATGTTCCCAGAGTAATGGATGGCATCTGTATGCCAGAGTAAGTCCATCCATATTGGCTGACTCCTCAACAATCTGTGCCCTTTTAATCAAATGAAACCCAGTCATGCCACAATGCACACCTAACCCCTGTACACAAAGCCTGCAGTTGGACCATCATTTCAAGGGAGAATAATGGAAAAAGAGGCAAACCAAACCAGTCACCTGCTACTACATGTTCAACTGATATTAAGTTCTAAACTGTGTGCTGTTGATTTAAGTAAATAGCAAAAAATGAGAGCTTATTGTGAACACTGGGACTAAAAATGCCTAAGAGGTGCTGATAGAGTTAACTATAACCTCAAGTAAGAAGACGGAAAGTAGATTACAAATAGAAACAAAGTTGTGGACTGTGTTAGTCCATTTTGCACTTCCCTAAAGAGATGCCTGAGGCTGGGTAATCTGTAAAGAAAAGAGGTTTATTTGGCTTATGGTTGTGCATGCTGTACAAGAAGCATTGACCCAGTGTTCACTTCTGGTGGGGTTTTTGCGGAGCTTCCAATCAGAGGCAACATGGGAACAGGTATGTCACATGGTCAGAGAAAGGGCAGAGTGGGAGAAGGAGGGGCCAGGCTCCTTTAAACAACCAGCTCTTGGGTAAACTCAGTTAATATTGCAGGGGAGGGCACAGAGCCTTTCATGGGGTTCTGCCCCCAAGACCCAAACACCTCCCACCAGGCCCCACCTCCAAAATTAGGGAATCACATTTCAACACGAGATTTGGAGGGCCACACCTTCAAAGCTTGTCAAGGGACATCTACTATACCAGAATAAGCCAGAATCATCAGACATTTGAGTAGAAACAGCAACAAGGGGGGTTGTAAAAAGAAAAATTGATTCTGGGAAGAAATAGATAATTCGGGAAGAAAAGAGAACTTAAACATTGTTATTTTCATATTCGTAGGGAGATTTGAGAAGTCATCTTATCCACAATTGAACAAGATCAAAGAACTAGAAAAAGCTATCATAAATGCATATGGGTGTTAAAATAAAACATTGAATAGGATAACTGAAGAATAACTTGAAGACAATTTATTAAAATTGGTGATCTGAAAAATTCACAGATGATTATGTCTCCATGTATTTATGTCTACCACAGAAAACAAAGAGACAAAGAAATAAAATACATGAGTGAAATATTAAGATGTGGATAATTTTATTAAAAATCTATTAATTAAAGTTCCAGAAAGAAAGTAAAACAAATTGTGGAAAATGTAAGAGAGGAAAATTTCTCTGGGCAAAGGAAAGAGTCACATCTTCACATCTAAAAATAGCTATAAAGCATCTGTTTATTATTAATTTGTCTTATTGGTTTGTCCAATAGTTATTTATTAAGCTTGGTATTATTCAGAACTTTTTGGATATGAACATGAGTTTCTAAAAGAATTAGGTCAGGCATGGTAATTCATGCCTATTATCCCAACTCTTTGAGAGGCTTAGGTAAGAGACTCACTTGAGCCCAGGAGTTTGAGGTTACAGTGAGCTATGATCACACCACTGTACTTGCACCTGGGCAACTCTGTCTCTTAAAAAAAAGAAAAGAAAGAAAGAAAAGAAAGAAAGAAATTAAAAGAAAAAAACTTTTTTTTATAAATTTGTGCTGGCAGTGTTTTAAAATGTGCTTCCCCCAATATTCCCACAAGTATATGCCCTAAGTAACCTCTCCTTAAAAGTGGAGGGTCCTGTGACTCTGACCGATGTCATTCCCATGCTAGGTTATATTCTACAGCAAAGGTGAAGGGAACTTTCAGATGCAATTACAGTCCCCAATCAGTTTAACTTTGAGTTACTCAAGAGAGGTTATCCTGAGTGTGCCTGACCTAATCAAGTGAGTCCTTTTAAAGAGGGCTTAGGCTGGGTGGCGCCTGTGGCTCAAAGGAGTAGGGTGCTGGCCCCATATGTCAGAGGTGGTAGGGCAGGTTCAAACCCAGCCCTGGCCAAAAAAAAAAAAAAAAAAAGAAAGAGGGCTTAAGCCTTCCCTGAGTTCAGCAACTAAAAAGAGGCACTCACTCTCTCTTTCTGTTGCTGGCTTTGAAGAAGAAAGCTTCCATGAATACTACAGCTTAAAGGAAATGAATTCTGCCCTAAACCCGAGGAAGTGTGGAAGTGGATGATGCCTCTCTAGCCATTGAGAGTGTAGCCCAGTAAACATCTTAATTTTAGCCTTGTAAGACTATGATGTGAATTCAGCTATCCTTTCCTGGACTTTCAGCCATCACAAACTGTAATAGAATAAATGTGTGTTGTTTTAAATAGTTAAATTTGTGGTAATTTCTTTTTTTTAAATAATTTTATTAAATCATAATTGTGTACATTGGTGCAATCATAGGACAGAATGTGCTTCATATACAATCAGAAATATTTTGATCATATTGTTAGAGATAGCCTTCATGGCAATTTCTTGATCACTATATAAAGACATTGATACTCTATATTTAATAAGTTTCACCAGTACCCTGCTAAGATGCACCATAGGTGTGATCTCACTAATTGCCCTACCTCCACCTATCCTCCCCCTCCCCCCTCCCTTTCCATGTATTCTTGTGCTATAATTGGGTTTTAGCCTTCATATGAAAGCTATAAATTAGCTTCATATTAGGGCTGAGTACATTGGATACTTTTTCTTCCATTCTTGAGATACTTTGCTAAGAAGAATGTGTTCCAGCTCCATCCATGT
>CAUYON010007639.1:0-33111 GCA_963573935.1 Arctocebus calabarensis | reverse complement strand
GACCAGATGGCTTCACGTCAGAATTCTACCAAACGTTTAAAGAGGAACTAGTAGCTATATTACTAAACCTCTTCCAAAATATAGAAAAAGAAGGAATACTACCCAACACATTCTATGAAGCAAACAAACATCACCTTGATCCTTAAACCAGGGAAAGACCCAACAAGAAAAGAAAATTATAGACCAATATCACTAATGAATATTGATGCAAAAATACTCAACAAGATCCAAACAAACAGAATCCAACAACACATCAAACAAATTATGCACCATGACCAAGTGGACTTTATCCAGGGTCTCAAGGCTGGTTCAATATATGCAAATCTATAAATGTAATTCTGCACATAAACAAATTAAAAAATAAAGACCATATGATTTTCTCAATTGATGCAGAAAAAGCTTTTGACATATCCAGCATCCCTTCATGATCAGAACACTTAAGAAAATTGGTATAGAAGGGACATTTCTTAAACTAATTGAGGCCCACAGCCAATATCTTATCAAATGGTGTTAAATTGAAATCATTTCCACTTAGATCAGGAACCAGGCAAGGTTATCCATTATCTCCACTGCTGTTTAACATTGTAATGGAAGTTTTAGCCATTGCAATTAGGGAAGAAAAGGCAATCAAGGGTATCCACATAGGGTCAGAAGAGATCAAACTTTCACTCTTCGCAGATAATATGATTGTATATCTGGAAAACACCAGGGATTCTACTACAAAACTTTTAGAAGTGATAAAAGAATACAAAATGTCTCAGGCTACAAAATCAACACCCATAAATCTGTAGCCTTTATATAGACCAACAGTAGCCATGCTGAAAAATCAGTCAAAGACTCTACACCTTTCACAGTAGTGCCAAAGAAGATGCACTATTTGGGAGTTTATCTAACAAAGGATGCGAAAGGTCTCTATAAAGAGAACTATGAAACTTTAAGAAATGAAATAGCCGAGATTATTAACAAATGGAAAATCATACCATGCTCATGGCTGGGAAGAATCAACATTGTTAAAATGTCTATGCTACACAAAGCTATATATATTTTTAATGCAATACCTATTAAAGCTCCATTGTCATATTTTAAAGATCTTGAAATAATAATATTTCATCATATGGAATCAGAAAAAAACATCGAATAGGCAAGACATTACTCAGAAATAAAAACAAAGCAGGAGGAATCATACTATCAGACCTGAGACTGTACTATAAATCAATAGTGATCAAAACAGCATGGTACTGGCTCAAAAACTGAGAGGCAGTTATATGGAACAGGATAGAGAACTAAGAGATGAATCCAGCTACTTATCGTTATTTGATCTTTGACAAGCCAATTAGGAACATTCAGTGGGGAAAAGACTCCCTATTTAACAAATGATGCTGGGTGAACTGGCTAGCGACCTGTAGAAGACTGAACCTGGACCCACATCTTTCACCATCAACTAAGAGAGATTCTCATTGGATTAAAGACTTAATCTTAAGACATGAAACTATAACAATTCTAGGGCAGCACCTGAGGCTCAAAGGAGTAGGGAGCTGGCCCCATATGCCAGAGGTGGTGGGTTCAAACCCAGCCCCAGCCAAAACTGCAAAAAAAAACAACAAAATTCTAGAAGAAAGTGCAGGGAAATCTCTTGAAGGAATCGGTTTGGGGGAATATTTTATGAGGAGGACTCCCCAGGCAATTGAAGCAGTATCAAAAACACCCTACTGGGACCTGATCAAACTAAAAAGCTTCTGTACAGCCAAGAACCTAGTGAGTATAGCAAACAGACTGTCTTCAGAATGGGAGAAAATATTTGCAGGTTATACCTCCAACAAAGGTTTAATAACCAGAATCCACAGAATTGAAACGTATTAGCAAGAAAAGAACAAGTGATCCCATCTCAGGGTGGACAAAGGACTTGAAGAGAAACTTCTCTAAAGAAGACAGGCACACGGCCTATAGATACATGAAAAAATGCTCACCATCCTTAATCATCAGAGAAATGCAAATCAAAACTACTTTGAGATATCACCTAACTCCAGTAAGATTAGCCCACATAACAAAATCCCAAAACCAGAGACGTTGGCATGGATGTGGAGAAAAGGGAACACTTCTACACTGCTGGTGGGAATGCACATTAATACGTTCCTTTTGGAAGGATGTTTGGAGAATACTCAGAGATCTAAAAATAGACCCACCATTCGATCCTATAATTACTTTACTTGGTATTTACCCTGAAGACCAAAAATCACTTTATAACAGAGACATCTGTACCGGAATGTTTATTGTAGCCCTATTCATGATTGCTAAGTCATGAAAGAAGCTCAAGTGCCCATCGACCCATGAATGGATTAATAAATTGTGGTACAAGCATACCATGGAATATTACTCAACCTTAAAGAAAGATGGAGACTTTACCTCTTTCATGTTTACATGGATGGAGCTGGAACATATTCTTCTTAGCAAAGTATCTCAAGAATGGCAGAAAAAGTATCTATGTATTCAGTCCTACTATGAAGCTAATTCATAACTTTCATATGAAGGCTATAACCCATTTATAGCATAAGAATATGGGGAAAGTGGCAAGGGAGGGAAGGGGAGGGGGGAGGATGGATGGAGGGAGGGAAAATGGTGGGACCACACCTATGGTGCATCTTAGATGGGTTCAGGTGAAACTTACTAAATACAGAATATAAATGTCTCCATACAATAACTAAGAAAATGACATGATGACTATGTCAAACAGTTTGATGAAAATGTTTCAGATTGTATATGAAACCAGCACATTGTGCCCCTTGATTACACTAATGTACTCAGCTATGATTCTACAAAAAAAAAAAAAAAAATTCCTGAGTGTTTCTTTAATCAATTTTTATTTGGACTGCTATGCTTCTCATACTTAGTCGAAGATTTTGACATACAATTTCATGATTTTTGCAATGTTTTCATCAGTTCTACTAATTACTGGCTGCCCTGACCAATCTTCATCAGTGAAGTTTTTTCTCCTCTCAGAAAAAACATTTAATCCACTTCTCCCTTGCCATTTTCTTCACAGCATTCTCCATAAAAGTGGACTAACATGTCCTTGTTTTCACTTTCACTCTTGCCAAGTTTAATAAGAAATTCAATGTTTGTTTATTGCTCTAATTTAAGCTCTAGTACTCTCACAGTAGTACACAAAAACAGGCAATAATAATGAAAGCCATTCTGCAAGACACCATACCAATTTGACATGAACCCAACTATGAGACACTGATGTATCAAGGTAATGAAACCTTACCAAGTTGTTTGTGTAGTGCTGCCATTGTAAGCACATGTGGTAAGATTGTGAACTTAGTAATGTAGTTTATTCATTTATGTACCTGTTGCCAAAAATTGAAATTTTAGTAGGTATTTATTGCTGATTTAGCATATACTATTATGATCACTGTTCTTCCTACTACTCATGTTAGTGGAATAGTTTCTCACTTAAAAAATGCTAAGTAAGAATAAATGTGAAATTCTTGAATCTAGTTGGTTTCAGCAAATGTGTGAACTCTGAAAGTGAACATGACCTCCATCACAGTACTTCACACCTGAATATTGTAGCCCTGCAAGATTTACAAGGAAATTCTGCCCCTTAGTTCATTTCCAACACAGCATACAGCACTAACTGAAAGGTGGAGTGGGCAGAGCTATTTTCTCACTTTCTGTAGAGGTGGTGTGAGTGTAAGAATGGCTTACATAAGACCATCAAGTGAAATGTTTACTAAAATCTAATGTTTTGGAGTTTCTTTTTACTATACCATATTCTACCCTGCATGTGTCACCATTTTTCAACAATCATGTAATTGATCTGGGTGTCAGAATGTTCCAAAGACCTAGATAATGTTTATTGATAATGTATATTTATTATACTAGCAATATAAGAGTAAGGCAAACAAAGTTAATAGAGGCAAACAATGAATTGAAATGGAAAATATCTCAGTTTGCCCATAATTGATGTTCTCTATACCTATTGCCCCAAAACAACTGAATGATCTCTTAGGCATCTTCTTTTTTTTTGCAGTTTTTGGGTGGGGCTGGGTTTGAACCTGCCACCTCCAGCATATGGAGCTGGTGCTCTATCCTTTTGAGCCACAGGTGCTGCCCTTATGTATCTTCTTAGATGCCATATTTTACTATGTTTAACATGCTGCCACATATAACTCACACCCACATTTTTTTGCCCAAACTTTCAGAAAAATGTTCCTCAAGAAAGTGGCCATTTCTTTCCCAGGACACACAAATCTTGGGCGGGCTAATGCTTTTCTGTTAAACGTGCAGTTTGCATTGCCCTCTCCACAGCTTTAAAGGCTACTCCTACCATCTCTCCCAGGAGCCCTACTCTCCCCACTGTCAGGGAAGTGGCCAGGATGGCTGTAAGTGTGACAGGTGAGGTGGGAGCTTCTGGGGCCCCTGGACATGCATGCAGCTAGGTGGATCTCTGCCACATTCACGGAGCTCCTGGTCCCCTCCGTGTGGCTGGCTATTGAACGTCACATCTCCCTGCATGGCTGCGGTGTGCCTTTCCAGCCCTGCCACTGTTCCCTCCCCCTGATCAGGGTGCTTGGCAGAGGCCACACTGACCTCTCCCACTCAGTGCTCCTGGCAGGCCCACAAGGGAAGGCGTGGCAGTCCCCTGGCTGGCCTGTTGGACTAATCTGCTCTGGGGATGTACTACCCAGGTTTATTGCACTTCCTATTTTTCCCTCAAAAATCTGGGCAAAAAGTGCACATTATACATGACAAAATATGGTAGTTCTAATTCATATGTAAGAACATACATGTGTATGGTTATCAATGCAATTATCTCTACAATATGTGGCATGACAGTCTATTCTGCACCTTTGCTTTATTTTAGTTGACATATCTTGAGAACATTTTATTAAGAACAAACAAACCTAGCACATTATGTTATCATATTTCATACTATTTTACGTACAAGTGCAATACATTTGTTTACTCAGTCCCCTATGAATGGGCACTTAAGTTATTTCCAGTTATTTTCCCCAAAGTTCTTTTCACTGTGTGCTATTGCATTGAAGAAATTTTATATAAAAATGCTTCTTAATGAAGTTTAAATGTATCTATGTGTGTGTAATTTTGAGGTGTGTATATGAAGAAAAGTAAACGTAGAATTTTGAATGCAATGCAGATTTTTAGCCAATTTAGATTTGCATATAAAATTATATTATAGTCTTTCAGTACATGCAAAGAGCAGAAAAATTTTCAGTACACTGAAACCTCTGTTCCCATAGGCTTTCCATTCCACAATTGAAAAAATAATTTCTAGAGTTGTGAAAAGATATCCGAAGGAAAAGCTATTTGCTGACACACACAGAAACTTCTTCTTTTTTTTTTTTTGGAGACAGAGCCTCAAGTTGTCGCCCTGGGTAGAGTGCTGTGGCATCACTGCTCACAGCAACCTCCACCTCCTGAGCACAAGTGAGTCTCCTGTCTCTGCCTCCCAAGTAGCTGGGACTACAGGGGCCCACCATGATGCCTGGCTATTTTTTGTTTGCAGCCGTCATTGTCGTTTGGTGGGCCTGGGCTGGATTCGAACCCGCCAACTCAGGTGTATGTGACTTTAGCCGCTTGAGCTACAGGCACCGGGACACAGCAGCAACTTCTATGATATCAAAAACAAACCTAGAAATGGAAACTGTGATGGAGATTATGTCAAGGAAAAGAGAAGTCAGGGTGAAAATCCCCCCAGGGTTGTTACTTGGAAAAGTATAGATGTGGACCATTTAGATGGCTGCATCGGAAGTAAAAATAGTGTTGCATGGGAAAAGCTATGATGGGAATAAAGTGGCAAAGCTTGTATCACTGTATGCAGTAAAATAAACTGTTATTCAGTGAGAGGAGAAAGGTCTCCCCTAATGTGGCCAAGAGCTCCTATTTGCACAGATCCTTGTCTGGAGTGAGAACATTAGAGGACTAAAACCTTGCTGGGTTATCTGTAATCTGACAACAGCAGGCTGTTTGTGGAGCTGCACTCTGATGGGATTTTAGCTTCTGTGTGAGGATCAGATGGCCTTTTTATTTTTTATTTATTTGTTTGTTTATTTTTCTTACATAAGGACATTTTATTTTATTTTATTTTTATTTTTACTTTTTATTGTTGAATCATAGCTGAGTACATTAGTGCAATCAAGAGGTACAATGTGCTGGTTTCATATACAATCTAAAACATTTTCATCAAACTGACATAGCCATCGTGTCATTTTCTTAGTTATGGTATGAAGACATTTGTATTCTGCATTTAGTAAGTTTTGCAGACGGCCTTTTTAAAGGAATTGTTTTAGCATTATGCTGTCAGTGCAGGTATCCTGACGGTCTTCCATTCAAGGAAAGTTCTAGAAATGTGCTCTCCCTTTGGCAGCCATGAAGCAACTGTCCAACAACATTAATGTACGTAAAAAGTAGCAAAATTTCCCTTTGTGATTTCTTCTCCCTCTTTCTTTTTTTTTCTTTTTTGAAACTCCATGGCTCTGATTTATGAATATTTGACACACCTTCTTCCCAGGTATCACTCAAGGACTTAGGGTATTATTTATTTCACAATCTAAAAAATATTCTGGGCTGCAATAGTTAAGATGAAATTAAATAGCAAGAAACACCTGACCAGAGCCAGGAAATTCAAAGAAAAGCAATTTTGTATCTTGGACCTATCATTTATTTTGTACTGTGAACTATTAGGAGTTTTCTTAATGATCAGTAATTGTCAACTACTGAGTTCTTTGTGGGAAACTCTATGGTAATTTGTTTCACAATTTTGTGAAATTATTGTTGTCTTTAATTGAAATGTTTTCACTCAAACTAAAAATGTGTCTCATTGTGATTTATAAATTATATAAATTTATATTTTAAAACTAATTTTTCTGTGAATAAAACTATACTTATAACTTTGACATAAGCTTTAACAAAGCAAATTAATCAAAAATGATTGCACACTCATGATATTCTGAAAAACATAATGACAAATAAGATTTTTCTTCTGTTTTATGTCCATCCTATTAGAAACATTGCTCTGAGTCCACTGCTTTTGAGAATTTGAAGCCTGCCCTATCTTGTGTTTTAGGCCCTGACCCATTCCCACTCATCTTGTGTTATGAAAAGAAATAAAGAAAATATATCAGAAATCTTTAAAAAATACAGAACTCCAAAGATTCAATTTAGATCTATTGTCACATGACTTTTATTTATTTTTTTAAATCAAGCCAGTTTGATGAAGCAATATGTATAGCAAGGATTTACTATTGTGTGAGTTATGGACGTGCTGTGAGTCTCCCAGCCTGCTGCTGTGGTGATGTCAAGTAGAGGGCGCTCTAATGAAGCCTGAAACTGGATAGGGTGAGGCAAAGTGGAAACCATCTACATAGCCCTCCAGAAATACAAGTAAAATCAACTGTCCTGAATAAGGGGGACAGAGGGAAGACAGAGGAAAACTTTCCAGAAAATGGATTGGTCCAACCTGGCTGCCAAGAGGCAACAGGTCTGCCCTTAATACTGGATCCTCCTCAGCCATTCTAGGAGCCAAGCTGGGGCTTCTGTCAAAGGATTTCCCTGGAAAGGGCTTGGGATTCTTGAAATTAGTTCTTCTCTGCCTTGTTTCACAGCCTGGTTTGTTTCCCAAACTTTTCATCGATAGTTCTTCTCTATCTTGAGTGCAACTTTGCTCCCTATTTAAATTATTTGTATGGATTGACTATACAACCAACTTTTGAACTATTCCCACATTTTTTCTATTTCGAGTGACTCTTGGTAAGAGATGATTTCAGGAGACCATGTGAAAAATGGCGTCTCTTTCCCAATCCTTGGAACTTCTACCCTTAGAAGCTGTTTCTGAAGCCGTCATTCAATCAGGTGAGGTCAACATGCAATATGTCTTTTTCTACCCACCTTCTTCTAGGGCAGTATTTCTAAAGTAGTCAAAAACTGGCTTTTAAAATCACTTTTATGGGTACATGACATATCTCCTGAGTGCAAGACACAACTATGAGAGGGACTCTCTCTAACAAAGGCAAACATTGTAACCTAGTTGTTTGTACACTAACACTAATCTGAAATTTTAAAAATATTAAAAAATAAAATAAAATCAGGGCAACACCTGTGGCTCAAAGGAGTAGGGTGCTGGCCTCATCTACTGGAGGTGGTGGGTTCAAACCTGGCCCTGGTCAAAAAAAAACCCTGAAATGAATGAATGAATGAATAAATAAATAAATTAAATTAAATCACCTTGATTCTGTTAACACATAAAATTAAAAGCAATTAGGGTTTTTTTGTAGTTTTATAAAAATCATTGACATTAAGATGTGCTACATTAATATAATTGTTTCAGATTACAGTTTATCAAATCAGCAAAGGCAAGCTTTAAATCAGTGTCATTTTTAAGCCTTAAAATAAATTGTTCTCTGAATTTGGGCAGCTTATTTCTGGCAGTTTGCAGATGGACAGCCTCATGGCATTACTGAATGTATGCATTAGAACATAATTAGCTCCATGTAAAGATAGGTTTAGCTCTTTCTAAATGGGTTAATCAGTTCTCACTGAATTCAAAGAAATATAAAGGAAACTCAATGCTCAATGTGTTTAGATTTGTTGGCTTAGACTTTAGGTAAACTGGTTATAAATAAACACATACCCCAATGGGAACTAGTTCTGTCGTATTCAGACTTTGTTTCAAGTTATCAAAGCATGAATATTCCCTGGTCATGTTCCAGAGGGTTTCTTTGTTTTGATTTTGGTATGTTTTCATTTGTCACCAAGAACTTCGCATTTGCATTGTTGAGTAGATATCTAGTGGTGCCCTGCCTTTATGGGTTGGTTGTGTAGGAGCAGGGGCCATTTACTTATGAGTAAGTCCAGTTGTTAGAATGCCTTCTGTAAATGAAATATACAGTGTATATTGTAAGATCTAACATAATTAAAACAAAAAACACTGGCCTCCATCTCTGGCAGTCTTAGGTCTCTTGGTTCCTTCTGCTCTAGCTGACATCTAATGCCACTGTGTCTTCAGGGCTGTGTTCTGCTTTTCTTTTTTTGTTTCTGTTTTCTAGTATGTGTCCTTGTCTAGTCCTAGGTCCTTAAACAATATCTGTATGTTGATGATTCCTTAGTGTGAATGTCAAGGGCTGCTTTCTCCCTTGTGTTCTAACCTCCTAGACATGCAGTAAATGTCTCAGACTTAAAATGCCCCCAACAGAAACTTGATTACTTGCTATCTTAAATTTCCATGTGACCGTCCCTCACTTCCCAGTCTTTGCCATCTCAGTGAAAGACATCTTGAGATCTTGATAACTCTATTTCCTTCAATCCCTAGTATAAACTGTTACAAGGACAGTTGATTCTACCTCCTCAGTGCAGATCAAATCTTTTCAGCCTTCAGTCTTCACAGCCACTCCCTCAAGTGGTCATCTCTTCCTGGCCTCGTGGCAGTAACCTCCTGATTAGTCTTCCTCCTTTCACCTACACCCCCTTTTCAAAATTTTCTGTTTATAATCAAGATCTTCACACACTTATTATCTCTCTTTTCTTTTGCAGTGTTATTAGGGAAATTTCAAACATGCCAAAGTAAGGCGAATACTACAATGACTCCCCAAGTAACTTTAAACATGCCAAAGTAAGGCGAATACTACAATGACTCCCCAAGTAACTATCATCAACATTGGATAATCATCAAGAGTTTTAAACACATCTTCATGCATCCCTCTTCCTAAATACATCTTAAATACTCGGAGGTAAATTTCAGACATCATATCACTGTACTGTGAATACGTCAGTCTCTATTGCTGAAAGATACTCATTTCCAACATTCTTATCACAGCAAATATCTACTCAGTGTTCACGTTTCCATCGTCGTCTTAAAATATAGTTTTATAGTTCCTAGTAAGTTTCACACGGATGTTTAGTTGATTATTCTTTCTCTTTTTAGCTTTTATGTCCCCCTCCCTTCTCCTTTATTTTTTATTTTTTTCTGTCGATGAAAACTTTTATTTGATCTGTAGAATATCCCTCCCTCCGATTTTCTCTGATTGCTATCCCCCCACATGGTATCTTTTAACATATTTCTCTGACTTATATTTTCTCAAACCTACTAGTTACACTAGGGACTAGATGAGAGTCACCTTCATACCATGGCAAGAATTGTTCATAGGGAATGTTTGTATTTTCTGGTGTCACACATTGAAAGTCACGTCATTTCTTACTGTCATTCTTTTTGAGATGCTAATACTGATCAGTAGGTTAAAGAATTCTTAGCCCCACGCATTGATTCTAATGTTCCCTGACCATAATTTGCTTAGTAGTTTTAGTTGGGTTTGTTTGTAGCCTAAATTCATTATTTTGTCTACTGTTGCTAAGTAGTAATAGTTTAATTCACCATTCTTTCTTCATTTGTTTGCTAGAAAAGTGATCCCAAAACTTTTTGGCACCAGGGACCAGTTTCATGGAAGTCAATTTTTCCATGGACCAGGGGATTAGGTGATTTCAGAATGACTAAAGTACATCACATTTATTGTATAATTTATTTTTATTATTATAACTTATAATGTATGATGAAATAATTATACAGCTCATGATAATGCAGAATCAATTATACATCTCATGATAATACAGAATCAGCCCTGCATTTGTTTTCCTGCAAATATTCGGTCCCATCTGGAAGTGATAGGAGACAGGGACAGTGTGTTGCTTGTCCTCAGCTCCAGCTCAGATCATCAGGCATTAGATGCTCATAAAAAAGGACATGACCTATGCCCCGCATACACTCCTATGAGGATCTACACTGCTACTGCTGATCCGACAGGAGACGGAGCTCAGGAGGTGGTGTGAGGGATCAGGGATGACCATAAACACAGGCATCAGAGGCAGCTTTGCTTGTTAGCAAACCACTCACCCCCTGCTGCATGGCCCTGTTCCTAAAAGACAATGGACCAGTACCTGTCCGTGGCCTGGGGATTGGGGATCACAGTGTTAGAATATGTCTCAAGAAGGGTGGCTTCTGTGGCTGAAGGAGTAGGACGCTGGCCCCATATACTAGGGGTGGCAGGTTCAAGCCCAGCCCCGGCCAAAACATCAAAAGGAAAACAATATGTCTCAAGAGAAAAACTTTCTTTCATCATCTACTTTTTTAATCCTGAGGTGAGTGTATGGGAAATATAAGATAAATTAAAAAATCTTTCCCTTCATTTTCAGATTTTAAGATAATGTATTATTTTTTAGCATCATTCAGGGTGATCAATATGTTTTTATCACGTTGATTTCACATTGTATAATTGTGAAGTCATAGATTTGAACACATTTGAAGTATTTTAAACATGTATCCATTGCAATTATTATTACTGGTCTTGCTCCAGTTGTCCTTTCTTTGGCCAGCTAGACTACTTCCAATTGTCTGCTGAGCATTGACGATATAACTCAAAGGCGTCTACTCTTTCTGCTAAGATGTATGTTCTTCTTGAATATCTCTTGTCCCAACATCTGGAAGCAGCCAGTTCTCCCCAAAACTCTGGTTCCTTTAAACGAGAAATGATATTAAAGATTAGGGATGCTTATGGCTACTGCATTGGTCCATGTTTCCAGATTTTTACATTAGACAGAAGATGCAACAAAAATTGAAGATAAAATGCACCATTAGTTCAGATTCAAATTTCCAATTCCAATATTAATTTGACTTCTTAAATCTTACATTTCCACATCTTCTCTCTTATGGTGAAAATCTTGGATCCTAACCATAGCAGTATATGTACTTTTTTAATGATGTGTGTGTGTGTGTGTGTAAGCAATTGTGTTGTCAAATGTAGACCCCAAAACATGCACACAAATAGTTACAGAATAACAATATGATTATTAGAAACAGTGTGAGATCTTTGTAATGTCTTTGTCCTCAGGCTGTGTCTCACTAGTGATGTACAAATTTCTGGGTCTTAAAAATAAATGACATGATGCCTGTGTGGTTTAACCTCCTGATATGAGGTTGACTTCATTTATTTATTTTACCTTCATTTCTTTTAGATATGTTTCTACTTATATTTGATTTAGTTTTGTTGCATGATTATGAAACATTTACATGGTTCCAAAATCAAAACGATGAAACCAGGTACAGTCGGAGAAGTATCACTTACAACCCAATTCCACTTATCTGAGTTTCCTTTTCCCCTTCTAGGAAAGGAAAAATTAGTTTTTAAGTTAGTTTTTGGCTTATTCTTCACCTTCAGTGTAAGCATAGTGTGTGCATAAGTGTTCATTTGTGCTTTTCCCCCTTCTTGAAGAGGAATAATGCTATATCATGGAAACCTTTCTCCATCTCACACTTTTACTTCACAGTATATGCTACTTATCACCTCACAGCAGCCACAGGGATATTTCACATTCCTTTTTATAATTACATAGTACCCTATTTGTGAAGATGTACACGTACCATAATTAATTGAATAAGTCACCTCTTTATGCATATTTGGACTATTTCCAATATTTTGCTGTTTTGCAATATTGTTCTCATCTCACTTAAAATGCTTCAATGGATTTCCATTATTTTTAGATACAAATCAGAGTAACTTTGTATATCCTACAAGTCCCTGCATTTTGGTCTCTGCCTTAATTCCCCAACCAGGAATCACATCATTCCAATAGTTGCATTCCAACTATACTAGACTTCTTTCCATTTGTCAAATACACCAAATCTTATCTCCATCAAGGTTTGCACTTGCTATTTTCCCCTAATATATTTTGGTGCCCATTTTCATGGCTGACATATTTCACCCCGCTCATTAGGGGAACTCAAATGCGAGTGGCTCAAAAAGACCTCCCTGAATAGCCAAACCCAAAGTGCCCCGACTACTCACTGGCTCGTCACCTGTCTATTTTCTTCACAACACATACCACAATCTGGAGTAGCATGCGACATAATTGTTACTACTCGATAACATCATATTGTGTTGGGTTATTTGATGCTCATCTTCCTCATCTAAATGTCCTTCTGATCGTTGAATCTTCCATATTCTATAGGGTGTCTGACCCAGAGTATGAGCTTAAAAAACATTTGTCGAATAAATGACTGAAAGAATCATTTACCATCAAACATAAATATGCTACACTGGAAAAATACCTATAAATATTTAGCAGCTTAAAAAGCCAACCAACAACTCTTTTTGCACATTACCACAATCAACCCAAAGGTGTATATTCTGTAGAGTCTTCCTGTTGTCATTAGATTAATATATTTTTACTTCACTTGAATATTATTGCACCAGACTGTAGCTTATATTTTTTTATTACTTTAGGGACCAATACAATAACATTTATCTGTGTCTTTTAACCACATTAATCCAGGAAGCCTTTACATTTATTTAGAGATTGTAGCTAAACTTTTAACCATAATCATCAGATTGCCATGCAGAAGTGAATAGGTTATCAGATATATGGTTGTCCTAATAAGAGAAGGAGGGCTGTTTCCATTTCAGAGATGAGGAGACTGAACCTTCAAATTTGTAAGCACTCTGAAAATGACATAAATTTAAGTGACTTTGCTAGAGCTCAATCCTAGGGGACTTTGATTCTGCATCTGACATTCTGTGTTAGGATACACTGTTTTTGAAGACATAAGAAAATAAGATTTTCATGTCTCCTATCTACTTATAAACTTATAGTTTAGTAAGAAATGGTTAAACATTGTATTGTTAAAGGCTGTACTTGTATAGAAAAAAGTCTTTCCATTACGGTGTATTTTTATCCACCTCCATTTTCCAAGGCAAACCTTTTCTTAGGCTCCTTGACTCAACCCCCTAGGATTTAACAATCTGATAAGTTTTTGACAATCTCTACATTGTTAAAAGTATTCACATACTCACAAGTTTTTGGCCTAGTTAATTCTCATAACTAACTTAACTAGTTTTGAAATGTTCTCCTTTTTCTGTTACAAAACAGCCTACTCAGCATTACACCATGGCACACTTGCTACATCTGTCAATTTTCTCCCAGTTTCCTGTCAGATTGCCATTTCCCTCCACAACCTCTATCAGACACCCCCTGCATTGCATGGAAATAGCCTCAAATTCTAAATTGACAGAACCTTTAAATGGTCAGGTAGATATATTTGTCTTCATTGCAGTCACAGCAAAATATCCAAAGTGTACAGTATATTTTAACAAGAGGCAATGCAATTTACATGAAATTGTTTTTGTCCCCATACCCTTAATTTCTACATAAGGAAACGAAACATCTACCATTATTTGTTGATTTCATGACAGCACTTGTTCTGCTGCTTGGTCAGGACTTTTGGTGGAGACAAATTTTGAAAAATGCAGTCTTTATTTTCTTATATTTCCCAAACTATTCTGATTATCAGGACAACCTGGAACTTGTATTAAACATACAGATGCCCAAGTTTTGTATTGGAGAAGCTGATTGGCAAGGGTTCAAAGCCTCAAAGTCTGACCGAAGCCTCAAAATCTGCCTTTATGACAGAAGATGGCATGATTTTGATGCTAGTGCGAATTCAGGATTATCACAGGTCTCAATGCTCTACTATTTACATTTAGAATTCCTTGAAGGTGAGAAATATGTCTTTGTCAACTAAAGAATGTTATGAAATTTAAATGTGCATATGAATCATCTGAGGATAGTTAAAATGTAGATTCTAATTCTGTCTGTCTGGAGCAGGGCCTGAGATTCTGCATTTCAGAAAAAAATTCCTGGTTGGTGCCAGTGATGTTGGTCCGTGGAACACAATTTGAGTGTCTCTCCAACTGATGGCATTTTTAGAACCACCAGAGGGCTTGAAAATAAAAGCACATACTGGTTCAATTAAATCAGAATCTCTAAGTGAGGTGGGGACATAAGGACATTTAAAAAGAATCACAAGTAATTCTCATGGCGTAGCCAGGGTTCAGAACCCCTGTCCTAAATGAAAAGGCAAGTAAAAAAAAAAGAAATTAAAACTTTCCTTTTATAGTTGTTAAACTTACATGATTTATGTCACTTGAACCCCAATAGTAGGCAAAGAAAACTTAAACTTCCTAAACAGATATTCTTCATATCAACTAAGAATTTCTGGTGAGTCTTCTCTGATTTAAATTTAGATCTAATCTTCAGGCATCTCCCTTATTTTTTTAAGTGAAAAGCTACATTCATTAAACTATAGTTATTATTGTGATTCCTCATTTATGTGTCATTGGTAAGTGAGTAACGGGGAAGGTATCTACAAATTACAATTACAGTCTGCAGTATTCAGAGTGCAGGTGAATTTGCTAAGACTTGAATTGGTATCCATGGTGTTAACAGTGCTATGACCCATTTGTTTTCTTTAAATTGAGTTGTTTAGAGACTGTCAAAGTATTCCCTGCATTACTGGTTCTTTCCCTATCCCCCTCCTTCACCCACCTAAGAAGTAAAGGATGATAATAGTGCCTGTTTATTCTTTTTTTTTTTTGAGACAGAGTCTCACTCAGACACTGTTGGGTAGGGGGCCTTGGCATCATAGCCTCTAGCAATCTCAAACTCTTAGGCTTAAGAGATCCTCTTGTCTCAGCCTCCAGAGTAGCTAGGACTACAGGGACTACAGCTGGGACTACTATCCTGCCACAATGCCTGGATAGTTTTTTTAATTTTTAGTAGAGATTCGTTTTGCTCATCCTGGTCGTGAACTCCTGAGCTCAGGTGATCCATCTACCTTGCCCTTCCAGAGTGCTAGGATATTAGGTGTGATCCACCAAGCCCACTTTGCATGTATATTTTTGATACCAGAGGGAGAAAGAGAGAGAGAACACTAGAAAAATTAGGACATAGAGGGTTATTTAGAGTGAAAACAAAATAGTGCCATCATCTCTCCCTGTCAACAGAACATTTCATTATCTAGAAATCTCTGGTGATATAGGTAAATTTGAATATATCACTATATGGGTATTTTATTTTTGATAAGATCATTCATACATTATTAACTGATATTTTTATAGCTGGTGCTATTTGTCAGAAAATTGCAATCTCACCTTTTTTTCCTGATCATCAAGTTTTTAAAAAGCAATTAAGAATTCCATTTTTAGTCAGAAGAGTCCTGAACATGTCATGCCTTTCTACTACAAACAAGTAGAAAACTTGGAACTATGTATAAGAAAGAGTTATTTCAAACACTGAAAATAACCATCCCAAGGAAGTTATCCACCTTAAAAAAAAAAAGTAAACAAGATGGGCTATATAATTTTTTCCAGATTTCTGTCTGAATGCATATTTTGGACTGTGAGCCAGAAAGAGGTTCCTCTAGCGAAGTACATCTGTCTGACCGTACTGAGCTGACAGCAGTCCGAGCTTGGGGAGGGAGGTTCAGCAAGCTGGCATTCGCAGGACAGAGGAAGGCAGGAGAACAGAGGTACACAGAAAAGGAGCTTCACATGTTTGAATGGGAGTCACCTGGGGTCTATTAATGAATTTTAATCTGCACAGGTATAGAATTAAATTTCATCAGCCTACCAAAGAATTTCCAAACATGTATCAGGTGAAAAATTGCCAGAGGTTACATAGGGCTGGGGAATATATAAGTTATAATGAGCTGGAATGGAGATACCTTGTAGAATACTCAGGGCATTCAGTTTCGATTTCTGAAGAGTAATTCTTTAGTATTAGGAGTAAGGTAGCACCAAAGGGAAGACTCCACTATAATCATCACCACAAAGCAAAATATTGGCTTCAAAAATATGAGATTAATCCCTGAATTACTTAACTAACTACAAAATACAAGTCAATATTATTTGAAAGAAGGCCACACACTTTAGACATACAAGTATGTAATGTTACAATCTGGCATCCAATAAAATATTAATTAGGATGCAAAGAGATAAGAGAACGTGCCCTGTATTACCAGGAGAAAAATAAAACAATAAAAAGAGACTCATAACTGACAATGATGATGAAATTAACAGACAATTTTAAATAGTTATTATAAATATGCTCAAGTGTTTAAAAGGATAAATGTCATGTAGAGAGAAATATAAGATATAAAAATATACAAAATGAAGTACTAGGGCAGAAGAATGAAGTATCTCAAAACTTTTTAGAATTTCAAATTATTTCCTCAAATATTTTTTGTAGCCTATCCCCATCCCACCTTGGAGACTTCAATTACATGTTTGGAATTGTGTTCCATCTGACTGATGACATTTTTCAATTGTTTTCATAACTTTTCTAGTTTTCATTTTGTTACCTTCGAATGCTATGTAAGCCTATTGATTCTTTTCTATAATGTATGATCTATGATTCATTGCAAGCAGTGAACTTTTCATTTCTAATTTTATAGTTTTCATATCTTGATTTGAGTGTTTTTAATATTTTCCATGTACTTACTTAATGTTTCAGACTTCCTTTGTACAGATAGATTGCAGTTATAATTACTGGTTTAATGTTCTGGTGCATTAATCCTGTTATCTGTTCCACTTCTTGGTCAATTTCAATTGAGCATTTTTTCCTCCTAATTATAGGTCAGATTTTTCTGTTTCTCTACATATCTTGATGGAATACAGACATTGCGAATTCTATCCTATTGGCTGTTGAGTGTTTTTGTATTTCTCTTTTTTTAATTTTAAATTTTTAACTGACAAAATTTGAATATATTCTAGTACAATGTATGCATTGTGTAAAAACTATGACAATCAAATTAATTAACATATTCATTAGCATTCATACTATACATTAGGTTCCCAGAACTTGTTCATCTTATTCCTGAAAGTCTGTGCTTTTTGATTAGTATCTCACCATTTCTTCCACTTAGCACCTGCTCAGCTACTGGTAACCACCCTCCTGTTTTCTGTTTCTGTGAACTCAACATTTTTAGATTCCACTTACAAGTGAAATCATGTAGTATTTGTCCTTTTGTTTCTGGTTTGGTTCTCTTAGCCTACTGTCCTCTTAGTTCATTCATTCCGGTGCAAATGGTAAGATTTTTTTCCTTTTTATGGATGAATCATATTCCATTCTTTTATATGTGCCACAAATTCTTTATCCTTTGACTACTATTCTTTACCCTAAGTGGACACTTACATTGTTTTCATATCTTAGCTATTGTGAATGATGCTGTAATGAACAGGGGGGACATAAATGTCTTTGAGATCCTGGTTTCATTCCATTTAAATATCTACCCAGAAGTGGGATCTCAGCTTTATACGGTCCTTCTAATTTTAAAGTTTTGAGGAAGCTCCACACAATTTTCTGTAATGGTCTACAAATTTTCATTCCTAACACAGAGTAAAAGGGTTCCCTTTTCTCCACTGCCTCATCAACACTTAATGCCTCTTATCTTTTACATAATAGCCATCCAACAGTTATAAAATGATATCTCCTTGTGGTTTGATTTGCGTTTCTCTGATGATTAGTGATGTTGAGCAACTTTTCATACACCTGCTTGCCATTCCTATGCTTTTGGGAAAAATGTCTATTCAGGTTCTTCATCTGTTTTTTAATTGCTTTTTTTTTTTTAGTATTTTTATTATTGAGATGTATGAGTCCTTCATAAATTTTAGATATTGACCCCTTATTAGATACCTGCAAATATTTTCTTCTGTTTCATAGGTGGACTTTTCATTGTGTGGATAGTTTTCTTTGTTGTGTGGGAAGTGTTTACTTCATAGTCCCACTTGTTTGTCTTTGTTTTTATCATTTGTGCTTTTGTTGTCATATTCAAAAAATCATTGCCATGATCAATAGCAAAAAGCTTTTCTCCTAAGTTGTCATTTCTAGACTTTACATTTAAATCTTTATCCATTTTGAGTTGATTTTTGTATATGATACAGACAAGGTTCTAATTTCTGCTTTTGTGTTTTGGATATCTGGTTTTCCCAACATCATTATTAAAGAGACACTCTTCACTTTGTGTTCTTTGTACTATTTTATATTTTTAATATTTTATATATTTTATATTATATATATGTATGTGCATATATATTTTAGACACAGAGTCTCACTTTATCACCCTCAGTAGAGTGCCATGGCATCACACAGCTCACAGCAACCTCCAACTCTTGGGCTTAGCCTATTCTCTTGCCTCAACCTCCCGAATAGCTGGGACTACAGGCACCTGCCACAGCGACAGAGTTAAATATTTTTTAGCTCTGTCTGGAATGTGATTAAATAACTTATAAACCATTTTCTTTTCAGCATTTAGGTAGAACCAGAATAGTGTTCAATCTATAAACTAATTTTTTCCCACTACTAAGGCACATATATTTTTAGAACTCTTCTGTAAGCTTTGTGAATTATCAGTTACTTGGTGTGGTTGAGGAGAAGGAGAACTATTTCCAGTGTGATCTTCAGGACTTGATTTCTCTAATCAAGGGTTCTATCCCCAAGCCTGGGTAATTACCTTACATTTGAGTGTTTTCTAAAGACTGAAGAAGGACCCTTTGCAGATCTCTGTGAGAATCTTTCTGTGTGAGTCTCTCTTATCAGCCACCTGCCCTGCAAATTTTAGCTTCCTCCGCCTCCCTGAACTCCCTACTTCATTTTCTCACCTCACAAGTGACGCTAGGCTTCTCTTGGGTTTTCCTCCCTTTGCTGCAACCTGGAAACTCTTTTTAGGCAGTAAACTAGGGTAATTGTAGAGCTCACATCTTTTGTTTCTTATCGTTTAGCGATTACCATATTTGGTTGCTTGGTATACATCATTTTAACACTGCTGTTGCATATATTTTAGCTGCTTTTTAGTTGTTTGATGTGGGAGGGTACATCCATTCCTTGTAACTCCCTTTGGCTGAAAGCAGATCGTCCTTTTTTTCTTAAAAATAAGACAGAAAGAAATTAGGACTAAAGAAGAAAAAGAAAACCTTCTTTCTCTATAACTGATCTTCTATCATTTGTTATACATCTTCTATTCTCAATGTAAGAATAATAAATTTTTAAAAGATAGCTTCAATGAAGAGTCCTTTTCAATAGAGATTATTGGCTGTTATCTATTGAAATGAGTTTTCTATTCATTGACTTTATTTTAAACAAAGTTTAGTTATGTCAATATATTCATGACATAACTAAAGTGTTATGAGTGTTTATTATCAAAACATTAATAATATAGAAAATAATTAAAATAAATTAATTTTTTTTATAAATTGGTTCATCAGATCTTTTCACAATACAGCTTGATTCAGCAAAAGATTCCTAGCCACCTTACAAAATAAATATTAGTAGTTAAAAATAGAGAATAAAATGTCTAATTTGTGCTATGTCATAGTAAAAGCATACATTAAAATTTAGGCATTGAAGCAGAAATATATTTTTTAAGAGACTCAAAGCAAATCAAAAGCCACAATTGCAATTAAAGTTACTCTAATGTATATAAAATGCATTGACACAGTAAATAGCATTTAGAATTTCATTTCTGGAAAATAAAATAATAAGTAGTTATTTTTAACATAAATTTAAAATCAAATAAAGCATGGAAGACCAAATTTGAAAATAAATATTAAAGAAAAATTCTAAAAAAGTCAAATACGCCATGCTAGTGCTTATATTGATATAAAATAATTTCATAATTCACAGAAATCATCAATGTTGAAACAAGTTGAAATGCTTTCATCTACCTCATTGTTTAGACTGCTATACTATATAAATTTATTTATTTATTGGGCGGTGTCTGTGGCTCAGTGAGGAGAGCGCCAGCCCCATATACTGAGGGTGGGGTTTTCGAACCTGGCCCCGGCCAAACTGCAACAAAAAAACAGCACTGCATTGTGGCAGGAGCCTCTATCCCGGCTACTCGGGAGGCTCAGGCAAGAGAATTGCCTAAGCCCAAGAGCTGGAGGTTGCTGTGAGCTGTGATGCCCCAGCACTCTACCAAGGGTGACAAAATGAAATTCTTGTCTCTAAACATAAAAACAAAAAAAACCAAAAAACAAATTATTTATTTATTTACTTACTCAAAGAGACAAAGTGACATTCCGTTGTCACCTGCTAGAGTCCCTTGGTATCAGCCTGGTTCATAGCAACTTCACATCTCTGAGTTCAAGCCATCCTCTCTGCCTATCCTCCCCAGTAGCTCCCAAGTGCCTCCTGGCTAATTGTTTGTATTTTTAATGGAGACAGGGTCTCACTCTTGCTCAGGCTGTTCTCCTCCCACAACTCCTGGCTAATTTTTTGTATTTTTAATAGAGACAGGGTCTCATTCTTGCTCAGGCTGGTCTTGAACTCCTGAACTCAAGGGATTCTCCTGCCTCAGCTTCCAAGAGTGTTGGGTTTATAGGAGTGAGCCACCACACCTAGTCAATACTACATAATTTTAATGAAATAGATTTTGGCTAATTTCTGTCATTACTGTTTACTTCTGAAAATTCTTTGTGATGTTTTATTGCCATGAGGATCTACCTGAAAATTTTATTTCCTTTATGTTCTTTTTTTAAAAATAAATTTTACATAAAACTTAGTTAATAATATATGTCATGTTTCATATACATTATTTGGAACATGTCAAGAATTTTCTTGAAAGCTACCTTTAGGAACATCATTAAGCTTACTCATTGTATCCTTACAAGTGTTATTCTTTCTTCGTTTTCCCTTTATTTTCTACTTTGTGACTTTCATACATGGCTTCTACTCTCTTTGGCCAAAATGTGTATTTTGCACTACAAGTGATGAAAGCAAATACTCATGTAGAAGTTGGTGGTCTAAGTGTTTTATAAATAATAGCTAATTTAATTCTTAAAACATTCCTATGGGATATGCCCAGATAGTCTCACTTTACAAATAAGGAAACAGTTACAAAAATTAAGTAACTTACTCAAAAGTGCATATTTCTAACTGCCAGAGACAGGAATTGAGTTCAGTGAGTCTGGCTTCAGAATTTACATTCATTGCTATTGTGCTATCCAAGCTTTATGACAGCTATTGCAGTTTTATTTATTTATTTATTTTTAGTTTCAGATTAACATGAGGGTATAAATGTTGGCATTTGTTATGTAAAGTTCAAGTTGCAGTTGAGCCCTTCACCTAGGGGGTGTGCTGTATAACTTTACATTGTGCACCTTAGGTGAGAGCTTACCAATCACCTTCCCTCTTCCTCTTTCCCCATTGCCTTCTCTCCCTCCCCATTTGCATTCAAAAGTGTTTTTCTCTGGTGCGATTGTTTACCTATTGCTTTCATATTAATATTAAGTACATTGGATACCTGTTTTTCATTCTTGTGGCACTTTAGTAAGAAGAGGAACTTCAATTCCATCCAGGTAAAATACAAAAGATGTAAGTCTCTGTCTATTTACGGCTGAATAGTACTCCATGGTATACATATACCACCATTTATTAATCCATTCATATGTGGATGGGGCATTTGGGTTGACTCCATGTCTTGGCAATTGTGAATTGAGTTGCAGTAAACATTCTAGTGCAATGTTCTTACGGTGAAATATTTTTTTATTTTGTGTAGATAACTAGTAATGAGATTGTGGAATCAAATTTTTGAAATAATTTTGAATTTTTAGTTATTTGAGGATTCTTCATACTTCTTTCCATTAAGGTTGTATTGGTTTGCAATCCCACCAGTGTAAAGGTGTTCCCTTCTCTGTACATCCACGCCAGTGTCTACAGCTTTGGAATTTTTATGATGTGGGCTATTCTTACTGAGGTTAGGTAATATCTCAGGGTGGTTTTGCATTTTTCTAATGATTAGGGACAAAGAGCATTTTTTCATGTGTTGTTGGCCATTTGTCTGTCTTCTTCAGAAAATGTTCTATTCATGTCTCTTGCCCACTTATAAATGGGATGGTTTACTCTTTTTTTATTGAT
Organism: Arctocebus calabarensis; assembly: GCA_963573935.1. Classification (NCBI taxonomy): domain Eukaryota; kingdom Metazoa; phylum Chordata; class Mammalia; order Primates; family Lorisidae; genus Arctocebus; species Arctocebus calabarensis. Next base: position 10,353 of record CAUYON010007639.1, on the reverse strand, counting down.
TAGTTTGAGTTCTCTGTAGATTCTAGTTATCAATCTCTCATCAGCTTTGTAGCATGCAAAGTCTTCTCCAATTCTGAAGGCTGTCTTAGTTGTTGTACCCTTCGCTGTGCAGGAGCTCTTAGCTTGATGATGTCTCTTTCATGTATTTTTGGTATTGCTGTAATTGTCAAGGACATCTTCCTTTATAAAATCTTTTCCTAGGCTGATTTGTCAAAAGTTTTTCCCACAGTTTCTTCTAGAATTTTTATCATCTCATGTCTTAATTTTTAATCTTTGTCTAGAATTTTTATTATTTAGTGTCTTAAATGTAAATCTTTGTGCACAAAACAGTAGCTTTTGTATATACTAATAACAACCAAGTTAAGGATCAAATCAAAGACACAATACCCTTCACAATAGCTTCAAAGAAAAAGAAATACTTGGGAATACACCTAACAAAGGATGATAATGATCTCTATAGAGAGAGCTAAGTAACTCTGAGCATAGAAATAGCAGTAGACAAAAGGGAGAACATACCATGCTCATGGCTAAGAAGAATCAACCTTTGGGAGGTCCATACAGATTTAATGCAATCCCTGTCAAATCATCAACATCATACTTTGAAGAACTTGAAAAATTTACACTGTGCTTCATTTGGAAAAAAACCCTGAATAGCTAATACAATTCTGAGAAATAAAAACAAATCTGGAGGCCTCACTTTACCAGACTTTAGGTTATATTGCAAGGCCACAGTGATCAAAACAGCATGGTAGTGGCACTAAAATAGACATACAGACCTATGGAATACAATAAACACCCTATAGATAAAACAAGCCAAGTGTTTCCATCTGATCTTCAATAAACAGAACAAAAGAATATATACTGAGGAAAAGAATTCCTATCTAATAAATGGTTCTGGGAGAACTGGTTAGCCACATGTAGAAGACTGAAACTAGACCCCTACCTATCATCTATTACAAAAATTGACTCTCTCCAGATAAATGCTATTGCAGTTTTAATGTCAAGAAAAGAAGGGTGTGAGAGAAGGAGGAAAGAAAGAGAAAGAAGGAAAGAAAGAGAAAGAAGGCCAGGAAGGGAAAAAAGGAAGGAAGAAAGAAAGAAAGAAAGAAAGAAAGGAAGGGAGGAAGGGAGGGAGGAAGGAAGGAAGGAAGGAGAGGAAAGGAAGACCACTTTGTCTACGTTGGTGAGGGGAAATTACATTCTTTTCCCCAACAGCCTAAGTATCTATCACTTCCATGTCACAGTATTCAAACTGAATCTTCAGTTTATTAAAGTATTTATTTCTTTAAACTTCTCTAATTATTTCAAAATAAGACATTAATATTCAATAGCCTTCTAAAGCTTAAGAAGTAGACAGCTTGACAGAAATATAACTGTTAAATATAGAAGTGGACTGCAGCATGCCCCAACATTCAAACTGGTTCTTCTTCTTCTTCTTTTTTTATTTAAATTGACTTTTTGCTTTGTTTCAATATGCTTATTGCAGCCTCACTGAGGAAAGTTTTTCAAAACATCACTACATCTAGAATTGTTTCTGGGTAATGTCTTTTTATTTTTACCTTTTTAAAGAGAGAAAACCATTATAGAATATATATTTGGAAATATTAAATAAATTTGTATACTTCGACTCAGTATATAACATAATAACAAAATTCTAATAAGTTACTACACATCAAGATTAGACAGTTTCAGTTCCAAAAAAACAAAGTGAAATAAAAAATAATGAATGTACATTTTGGTGATCTACTCAACCAAGGAAGGAAAACCTAGATTTTTGGAATTACAGTGAACTCTAAGGAATGGTAATCTTTAATTTTATCTTGAGATATTGTGTTCCTTTTATTTCTCTTAGGAAATGTTGTTCACAGAGGAGCAGTTATTTGTTTAACTTTAAAACTAGCCAGTGGGCCAGGTACAGTGGCTCGTAATTATAATCTTAACACTCTAGGGTTAGGCCTTGAGGGATCGAGGCAGATACATTGCTTGAGCTCAGGAGTTTGAGACCAGCCTGAGCAAGAGTGAGACTCTTTCCATACTAAAAATAGAAAAGTTAGCCGGAAATTGTGACAGGTGCCTCTAGTCCCAGCTGCTTGGGAGGTTGAGGCAAGAGGATCCCTTGAATGCAGGAGTTGGAGGCTGCTGCGACCCCACTACTCTCTACTCAGGGCAAGAAAATTAGAATCTGCCTCCTTCCAAAATTAAATAAATAAAAAGAAATAAAACTAGCTAGTTTTCTATTTGATTTGTGTTAAGACTCCATTGCTTTACCATTATCAATGCTAAATGGCTTAATTAACATAATATATTCTCCCTTAAGGGGTATACCCAATTTCTTAAAAATCTTGATTTACAGAAAGCTGCTTTTTATAGGTTATTTTTCTCTTTAAAATGAAAAAGTAATTCTAGATGTGGAAACGATTCACTGACTTTGTAGAATTTTTCAGTATTATCATCCAATAACAATAATAATGTATCTAAAAGCAATAATAATGTAATAAGTATGTTTAAAAGACTAGTAAAATATCTGTTAACATTGTACCTCTTAAAATTATAGTTTTCCTTCTACATCACGTGATTTTTTAATGCAGAGTTGAGTGCACTTAAGATACAGATTTTTCATGTCTTTATAATAATTCACAAGAATGACCTTTAATTATGGTAGTGTACAATGTGTCTGCCAAAGTTTTAAAATGTATTTATAAGTATTATTCTAATAATCCATCCAAGCTTTCTGCCAGAGTAGGTGACATGAGCTAGCTGGTTACTGGAGGCAAGTGAAACTGAATATGTTAAAGTGGCTATTTCTAGTTTCACCAGTGTATGTTAAGAAACTTGAAGCCATTTGCTATCTGCACCTTAAAATAGTAATAAAATAATAGTAGTAGAATATTTAGAAAATAACAGAACAATGATTTTCTGACTTTTGGGATCACCATCTATTACATTGCTAGCCTGAAAGATCTTACCTAACTCCATCCATTGCGGTAAAAATTAAGGTGTGGTTGTCATCTAAAACTGAGCTGACTCCAAGTTCTCAGAATCATACAGACCTTTGGAATAATACTTATGGGCCATATTAGTGGATTCACTTCAAAATTTACTTTGATAGTGGTTATTTTCTATTTTTATCACTGAAGATATAACTCCCTTGTTTAGAGTTCAGATTTGAAAATTGGAAAGCAAGAGTGGACACGCAAAATCTGCAATAGGACATGATAGATGGTGAAATAACAAATTGTGATGCGAACTCTTTTGCATCTGAGTCCAACATAACAATGCTCAACCCACTTATGTGTAATAAGTATTACTATATCACTAATTAGAGAATAAATTTAGATAAGATAGATTTTGCAAGAATGAAAGAATAATATCTATGGTGGAAGATAAATATAACTTGTATTTATTTCTTACTAGTTCAGATCGCTCTTTTACCATGAGATATATAATTTCAAAATCTATTCATGCAAAAAAATGTTGCCATAGCCTTAATGACTTCCTATTTTGTTAAACTAACTGGAAAATAAATTTGACTCAGAGTTAGAGAAAATAAGTTTGACTCAAATAAATTTATATACACTGCCAGACACTTTCTTTTATGCAAAACTATGGAGATTTCTCTTAGAGAGAGAAAGTTAGCATTCCTAAAAACAAGGGCTGGCTTAAAAAAAAATTTTTTTTAACTAAACCTAACATTCAATCTTGAAATTTTATCAAATCTTGTTTTACAAGTTATCATTAATCAAACAATTTTTACAACTCACTGAAAGTTGATGCTAGAGTTTTGTAGAAAGTATTTTCATTTATTAAAGAATGATCACATTTATTTCTCTTGAATATTTATTTTTAAATGCCCATCTATTAAGAATTCAAAATCTCTCTGCTTCTTTTTTAACATAAAGAAAATCCATGTGTAATTAATAATTTTTAAGTGTACAAGGGCATAGAGGAGCAACAGATTCTCAAAACTGGAGTTATTTGTGGCTAACAGACTTGAATAAGTTCTTCTTCCACATTTCCAAATATGTCCTCTGAGTCTCTAACCATGCCTGTCCATTCACCCTCCCCCACTATTATTTATCTTTCCACTCCCACACCCTTTCTCATTGGCATCTTATCTATTCTTACAGCTCCAACTGCCATCTGTTGATATCTTCCTAATCTGTATCTTTAAAATAGACTTCTATTTCAGACTCGTATAATTTAATGGGAAGCAGATGTCTCACAAACACCTCAAATTCAATGTCCTGTTCCCACCCTCTCACTTTCTATTGAAACTGCCTCTTCTTTCTGTATTCCCTTCCTTGTTCTTTTGCACTGAAGTGCCATTTACCCACACAGTACCCATCTTTAATAGACATTACAAGGTCTTTTAATGTCTCTTACTGACCATATTTATTTAATCACTGAGTTTTGATTAATTTTGTATCTTAAACTATTTCTGTTTCTGCTTTTCACATCTTTGTGTCATTCCTTTATTCTATTTTGTGTAGTCTAGTATAGGATTTCTCAGCCTCAACACTATTGACATTTTGGATTGGACAGTTCCTAGTTGTGGCAGGCTGCCCTTGCATGTGGTATGTTTAAGCATCTTTGGTATTTGCCCAGTTGAGGCCAGTGGCATCTCTACCTTTCCCATTTATTGGAAAAAAAAAAAAACCCTCCACATGTTGACAATTCTACCATGAGGAGCAAAATCACCACTATTGTATTTTAATTTGTTCTCATGATTTTAGCTTTAATTTTCACCAATCTATCTTCCACTAAAATTAATTTTCCAAAGTTAACCTATGACCCAAAGAGAACTCTTCACTGACTCCACATTGCCTAAAGAAAAATCAAAATCAAAAAATCTGTTAAGCTATTTATTGCCTCACTGTTCTATTTTCTTTTGTTGGACTTGTGATTATTTCTGAAAGAGATAACATCAATCCCCAAAGCTTTGTATTTAATATATACATGGTATAGGCAGGTGTATTTTAACATTCTTGATGATAATGATGATAACCATAACTGCCTAGGTAGCTTTAAGTAAATTTTTTAAAAAATTAATAACCTCAACTTTTCTTGTCCTTTATTTCTTGTATTATATTTCTACATAGTTGGGCTAAGCAGAAAACCATAGTTCAATAAGAAAGCAACACATTCATTTAAATTATTGTTAATGATGAAGCTTATCCAAAGAAGTCAAAACATGGACTACAAGGTGTAAATTTTACTTCCTATTCTTCTTTCCAAATTATGTTAAGAAAAGAGAGAAAAAAAAACCCACACCCACCCTCAAGAAAGAACAACATATATTTTAGTGCACATTTCAGAAGCCCTTGCATTAGTCAGAAGTGCCATAGAAATAACCTGAGCTATTGTTAGAAATCTAATAAGTACATTTTTCATCGTTCCCCAGTGGGACTTTGTGCCAACCAATATTGATTGTGGGAGTTTCAAACTTCTGTTAGACTCAATTCATTTCTTAGTTGATAATTATTTCAGTCCAACAATAGGGTGATTTAGAGTTGTAGGAATAAATTGATGAAGACCATGCAGGCTGAGTCAAACTGCCTGAGATGGGGCAGACCTTGTTTGAGTTGTTCTTATTTGATATCAGAGCATAAAATCTTCCCAATACAGATATTTCTGTAAGTCTTTACATTAGCAACTTCTAATTGGTTATGAAAATCATTATTTTAAATCTTAAAGAAGTGTGCTATGTTCAGTTTGCCCTAAGGACTTAATGTAACATAACTCTGTATAATTCAGGGTTATAGCCATAATTCATATGAATCTAGACAGACTGCAATGTGAAGCAGGACCTGAGTTAGATGGAAAAGGAGGATCCAATGTTACAGAAAGGAATATGGGTGAGAATGGAGAAACTAGGATACCACTTGGCCCGGGCAGTATATAGGGTTTTACTTCTCTGAGATAGAGGATAGTATAGATACCTAGTTTAACATTTTTCCTCTCAAGCAGCTTCTGGACTAAGCCTCAGCAAACCATCTATGATACTTCGGTCCCTGGATTTATTTAAGACTTTCATCAGTATAGTGTAGTGGTTATAAAGAAGGACTGTAGAATAGAAGATTTAGACTCAGATTCTAACTGCACAACTGCTAACCATGTGGTGTTGGTAAGTCATTTACCTTCTCTTGCCTAAGTTTTCTCATCTGAAAAATGTGGTGAGAAATAATGCCACACACCTTATAAAGGTATGATTTTGAATTAATATCCCAAGTAAAGTGCTTGGAACAGTGCCTGTTACTGTAGCCATCCAGCAAACGCTGTCCATTATGATTCAGCATAGTCTCGTAAAGCTAAAAGTTAAGGCAAAAGCATGTAATATTTTAATAGTCACTCTTAGATGGCCAGGGCAAAAAACACTGAATACAAACTGGAATAGTTTTCTTCCAAGAACTATTATTTCTGTTTTATCTTGTTTTTAATGTTTGTTTCCTATTATGTAAAAACTTCTAGTCCTCAGTTCTCTCCTAGTTTATGGCTATGATAGCTTAAATACTTGCCCTAAGTTCAAAGCTTAGAAATAAAGTCAATTAGAAAATAAAAAGAAATAAAGTCAATTATATCTTTTATTGGTAATTTTAAGGTCTTGCTTGATGGCTTTCAAATATGACTACTCCATATTGTGTCCAAATTTTTCCAGAAAAATTTTCGCAAAGAGTATGGATTGATCTGATATATTTACCATCAATAGACAGTTTTTCCTTTTATTTTTTCACTTTTTTAATTTGTTTGTTTGGATTCTAAATCATCTCATCCTCCTTTGTCTCTTGTCACAAGCTAATACCTATTCCTTTTTCACTAGCTTGACATTTTACAATGCTTATTAAGTAAATGTTACTCATAGAGTTTGGAAGCTTTTGCTTAATGTCCTAAAGACTTGAATATAAAGGTACAGTGGAAAATACTCCTACAGTTATTATTAACAATAGCAATAATAGCACACCACAGCTGTAAAAGAACTGAGAGGAAGTAGATTCAAGAGATTTGCAGAAATTTTTAAGTTCACACAGTGGAAGCTTAGAAATGTGTCTCCCCCTATATTTTGGCCAAACCAAAACTATCTCTGGATTTATGTTAATTATGTCTAAAATCTCAATCCCCAGGGCCTTGGTCTTTTCATCCCCTCATTTAGAATTCATTATTTTTCACTGGCTGATAATTACCATCCAATATCCTGACCACCCAGCTGCACTCTGACAATATTACCTAGTTTTAGCAATCTCATCTTCTGCTGAGGTGAGCACTCTTTCCTGCTGCTTAGTGACCGTTAAATCACCCCACAAAGATGCAAATCCCATGCTCCTCAGAGCAAAAAGAGCCTGGCAGTAGAAGTCATCTATTTTTGCAGGATGCGAGTAAAACTCTCACATGAGGAGGAAATGAATACATTTCGTTGGATGTTTATTTCTCTAGATTGTATTTAAATGTTCAGATCACGTGACCAAGAAATGCACCTCCGTTGCTTTCCACAAATGGCTCTTCATAATCCTGCAAAGAAGTGCTAAATTGCTAAAGACAGAGATTTCGTGTTTTTTTAAAAAAAATGTATGAGGGGAAATACGTATAAAAGCCAACTATATGTCACTTTAAGAATCAGAGTCTGCATTTCTATCTTTGAACTGACACCTTCCCTTCATCCTACCATCTGCAACTTATATGCAAGAAAATGGTCATTACTTCACAGAGAGAAAGTCAGTAACTTTCAGCATAACCTATCGAATCTAGGTAAAGTAAATCACCCCAAAAGTGCGATTTTGAAAGGCCTCACCTCCTTTCTTAATTTGTAGTATGTATTTCCTCTTCAAATCGTCCTTACAGGAAGTGTTAGTTCTCAGCTAGTCACACTTGGGGATTTAGATGAGTGATTAAGTTCATAAAAAGAAAGATATAAATGGCTTAAAATAAAGAATAGGTGTCCACATTTTTGAGATGAGTCCATGGAACCACTCCCTTAATATTAAATACAGTTTTGGAACTGGTAGATATTGTCATTTTTGACATACTTGTTGATGAGAAATTTGGGGTAGGAAATACTTTCAAGGACTCTGCTCTTTCAAGAAAGTCACAGAAGGGGGGAGGAACCAAGATGGCAGTCTGTAGCCAGCTTTCTGCAGATGCTCCCATCCAGAAGGAGAGTTAAAGGACAGAATTTTAGCAAGAAAGCCAATGGTTTGGGACTAAACCAAAAGAGAAGGTCAAAGAATGCACATCAACTCTGCTGGAGCGACCTGCGACCCCAAGAATACAAATAAAAGGTATAGAACACATCGTCAAGCAGATGGGAGTCCCCTCACATTATGAGATTGGCTCGCAGCATATCCATACCTCCATACAAAAAAGTGAGCAGATTCAGATGTCCTCCCACTCTACCTCACAGAACAGATCCTCTAAAACCTGGACCTCTTTCCCCTACTAGGGCTCCATGGCACTCTCCTTCCAGGCATAAAACTGTATATATATCCTCTACCTGCAAGTTTGAACTCCCAGCACTCCCCTCCACTCTCACCCTGAGGTCAGGAGGTCTGTGCCCCATGGAGTCCAGATTCTTGGACATTTTCTTGAGGGGTGTGGACAGGGGGTGGGCTGTTGCTGATCTGTGCTGTTTTTCCAGCTTGGGAGTGGTGAGAGGAAAGTGAGTCAAGAGGAGGCTGAATTAGAGAAGTGGTCCCCTGAGACACTGAGTGGCAGCACTGAGAAAGCTTTGCTAAATTTCAGCCGCACCTGGCCCTCAAGTGATGACAGCTTAGACAAAGGGCTGAAGCTCACAGAAGGAGTCAGGACTATTAGCAGCCCAGCGTCTCTTCCACAGGGCAGAAATTCTGTGAACTTGTTCTGGTCTATCAGCAACATCAATCAGGGACAGGGATGGAACTGAGTGAATTGCCCCAGCCCCTATCAAGAACCCAGGTTGTCAGGTCTCACCTTCCCCCTGTCAATGCTGACAGAAACTGGTGGAATGGCCAAGGAGCCACAGAGCCCCTTGTGACCTAGGCAGGTGCAAACCTCTAGAGCATCTGCTCATTGGAGGGAACTGGATCACAGCCATGCAGGGTTACCAGAGACTGGGTGTGACAGAGGAGCAAGGTGGGGAAGGAGGCATCAACCTTCCCAGACTAATTTACTGGCTGGGGGGCCCTCATGAGCTCACAGAGCCCTGGAACAAGTTATACTATATCTGCCAGCAGACTCCTGCTATCTAGGTACCAGAGACTTTTCAACTCTTTGATTTGAGGTTGGTACTGGCTGAGACAATTGATTGGGACCTCTTCAACTGGGCCAATCACCCAAGGACTTTCCAACGTGGTACACTGGGTGTGCGGTAATGGGAAGGTTTGATTTTCCTTCTCCAATTGTTGCCTCTTGGGGGTGTGGTGATCTAACTGCTGGTATTTCTCCACAGCTCAGATTACACACAGAGTAACCAATTATCTAGGGTAAGACAGAGACCAGCTGAAATTAAGACAGAGCCACTTAAACCCACCACATGAGGACGGCCCCAAGTTTCGCAGGCAGTAGCAAAGTATGGGTTGGCAAAACTCTAGGGGAAAAGGTACAAATACCAGTCCCAGCTTACAGGCAAAGGACTGGTCAATCACTACTCCTAGAATACCCAACTCAACTTATCTTTACCTACTCATCCAGTCAAATGGTGCAAAATAAATATGGGGTAGAATCAGCAGAAAAGGTCTGGAAACATGAACAACCAGAGTAGAACAACCACCACAAGGAACAATTTGGCAGACACAAATGATGATCCTATGCATAAACAGATGGCTGAGATGTCAGAAATCGAATTCAGAATTTGGATTGCAAACAAGATCAAAAAAATAGAGGAAAAATTGGAATTAGAAATTCTGGGAGCATTTCAAAAATTATCTCAAGAAGTCAAGGAATACAAAGACCAAATGACCAAAGATTTTGTCACATTGAGACAGAAGTTGCAGCCCTCAAAGAGCTGAGAAATACAGTAGAATCCCTCAGTAACAGAATGGAGCAAGCAGAAGAAAGGATTTCTGACATGGAAGACAAAGCTTTTGAACACTTCCAAACCTACAAAGAGCTAGAGAAACGGAAGGCAAAACTGGATCATTCTCTCAGACAGCTTTCAGATAACTTGAAGAAAACGAATATTCATCTTATAGGGATACCTGAAAATGATGAAGTGGCATTACAACACAGACTCTCTTCTTTATGAGTTTATGAAAGAGAACTTTCCAGACATGCCAAGAGATTCTGAAATTCAGATAGCAGACAGTTTCAGAACCCCAGCACAACTCAACCTGAATAAGACATCCCCGAGGCACATCATAATTAAGTTCACTAAAGTTAATATGAAAG